>VFFE01008751.1:2320910-2385304 GCA_008921705.1 Burhinus oedicnemus
GGGCTCCGGCGGCGCGGGCAGATGGTGCTGCCGGGGAGCGGGGCCGGCGGCGGGAGCCGGCGGGCTTGGGGAGGGGGTAACTTTGGGGTCCCATAAATTATGTAACGCTCGGCTGTCGTTTCTGTATGGATGCGAAAAGGGGGGGGCGGGGGTTGGGAGGACCAGGCGGCTCTGGTGGTGAGGGTGTTTTCTTCGCGGTCCCGAATTGTTTAGGCTTTGGTACTGCTAACCTGCTGACCCACATGTCCCTCCTCCCCCGGGATTAGACAGGGAAGGGGAGGGAGTCGGGGGCAGGCAGGCACAGGGCGACACTCGCCCGGGCTCGCACTCGCCGCACGCAAGCAGGCACCGGGTTATGTAACAGCCTGAGCGACAACACGAAGGTCAGTGATGGAGGAGGCATCCCCCCGCAACACAATAGCGAAAGCTCTCGGATACCGCGGCTCTGCAGGCTTCAAAGTGAAATAAAGCTTACGGCAGGAACTGGCGTATGGTTTTGGAAGGGCTTGGGAAGGGAGAGGGGAGAAGGAGGAGGAGAGTGGCAGGGATTTGGAGAGGGAGAAAAAAAAAAAGAAAAAAGAAATGTTTGGGTTTTTTCGGATGATGTAATGGAGTTGGCAGAAAATACAAGTCTACTCCTAGAGTGCAAACAGTAGGAGAATTGGAGCTGCCATTATGTGCTAATGTTGCATAAATTAGCGTATTGGAAATAAATTGACCTACACACTACACACTAGCTGATTATGCCTTTCTAATAGTTAAAACCTGAAGATACAGAACCATGCAGGAAAACACGACATTAACGTTTTGGCCTCCTTGAAATCAGGACTCGATGGATTAGGTGTTAGGTGTCCCTATAGACTTGGAGCTTTTCTTTTTAAAGCTAGTGAAATAGAATTTGATTTCTTGCCCCCCCCCCCCTTTTTTTTTAATATGGTCCTCTATTTCTTATGGCAACAGTGTGACCTTGACGTGTGACCAGTATAACTGAAATTATTTTTAGAACAGCTACCTTATAAGCTTATATATTCAGCTGTGTATTGAGTTCAAGAATTTACTTGTTTGGGTCGTGATCCTGCAATGTGTTGTAAACTGGCAGAGCTGGACTCTCATGCAATCTGTATGGAGGAGTGATACAGATATATAGATACTTAGATATATGTACACATGCATACTTTACTAACTGTAAAAATCCTTATTGTTCAATTTAGCCGAAGCTTTTAGAACACTAGAAATACTTGTTTCATATCCTTTATTTTCATAGCTACACCTGCTGCAAAGGTGCTTTGATACTTCGGAGTTTATAATAACCAGTTTATGTAGGGAATGAAGAAAACAAAATTTAAGAAAGGGCTGTTGATGAAGAAGTGGGGAATGTTTGCCATGGAATAAATTCTTAAGTGACGCTTTAGCTATTATAATGCTAGCATTTCAAAATACCTTGTTCCTTGGTATACATACATGTTGGGAGCGCCAGATCCTTACATAATGTGATTTTTATTTTGCTAAGGTTAGGTTGTTTGTGTTGCTGTGTAGAATACTTAACTGAAAACAGAAATTCAGGAGTTATCAAAAGCACCTTTCAAATGGAGAATTGTTACCTGATGTATTTGGTATACGGGAACATACATGCATACCTGCAGGTTTAAGAAAATTACCTGTGGTCTGATATCAAAAGCGATCATTAGAAAATTGACACCATACGTGGAAAAAGCAGGAAATGGATAAAAAGCCTGGTTTTCCCCAAAAAGGATATTTTTTACTGCTGACACTAATTGGTAAGATTTTCCTAAGAGCAGTCACTGTCCAGCAGGTTGAATTTCAGTCTGTGTGTGTTCTGCAACAAGGGTTTGTGGTTTCCCATAGTTAGTAGAAGGAATGCTTCACTCGCCAGCTCTGACCCTGGACTGAGACTGTTAGGTGCCATTCATTTCACTTTGCAGGCTTTGACATCCATGGAGTTCTCCCCATGCTGCAGTCTAAGGCTTAATGTTCTACTAGTCCCCCTAGAAATAGTCTTAATTGAATAAACTATATTTTAATAGAGAACTATTGTCTCATTAAAAATGAAAAGTATATAAAAAGCTTTTTAATCTGATAAAAAATGCTGTTTCTCTGGAACCGAGCTCTTGGTCTCAGTGCGTAAGTCAATCAAGAGAGAATGTCTTCCTGAAAAAAGTTTAAAGGCAGCTCTTACATCATTGGAAGATGTTGTGTGTAAATATTTTTATGATGCGTCATATTTAATAATAGAAAGCTGTAGCTATGTAGGTACTTATTCTTGTCTTCTAGCTGTTGAGGTACTGAGAGTATTTCCTATTTTCCAGAAGCCTTTGGAACTTATTACCATGTTATCTATTCAGCCTGATCCTTTCTTTACTGATAGATTGGGGGGGGCGGGGGCGGGCTTGCTTTTTGTGTTTTGTTTTAATTTGGGTGATGCTCCACGGGTAGGGATGTGACATCATTAATAGTGACATCAGTAGGTTACATCATTAATAGTGACATCAGTAGGTTTTGTGGTGTTCCTTTCTTTAAAAAAATCCTGTATTGCTAGATTTTTGCTGTTTCTGGATTTAGACTATTCCACGGAGCATAATCGCGGTACAATTTCTTGTGTTGTTTTCAGGAGGACTCTTTGAATTTTATAAATTTGGATGTTTTCTGTAGAGTCTTTGGGTTGTCTTTGTCATCATTGAGGGCTATTCTGCATGCACCACTGATTTAGTCCTATTTTGGTAAATGATATGTGCTATGAATCCTTTAAAGGACAACATGGTTTTAAATGTTTGTAGCATAGGAGCAATAATAGCAGCAGTATGTTGTTCTCTTAGGAACAATGTAGTTCTCTTATTTCAATAAACCGTAACCTATTCTGTTATTTTATTTGCTTGAGAAGCATCTCAGGAGCTCATAAACCAGTATGTAAATACCATTATCATTCAACCAAATGCTGTAATTTTACTAAATAAAGAGCATGTTCTGTAATGGAGATTAACAAGCTGTGTGACAATTTCAGTTTTGGGTATAGCACTGCATTTGAACGGAAAGGGCAATTTCAGATTTGGGAGGTTGTCTGATTTTATTTATTTATTTATTTTTCTTCTAGTATTTGTTTTCTAAGCTATAAAATCATGTGCTGGGGAAAATCTGGAATGAATCAATTGATCTCAGTGGATTTAATCTGAGAGCTATCCCAGTGAAAAAGAGAAGGGAAAAAACCCAGCCTAGTTTTAAATTACTGTGATGTCTGTATCACTTTTGAAGTTAAATCATGAACAGGTGATCCATTCTCTGCTGAAATATTTTTAAGAGCGTGTTTTCAGTGACACACAGTTGTAGGAACAGGTATAAATAAAAAAATTAAAATTGGGGATATATCTAAATGCCCTGGCAAGTCTGGGTGCTGTATAGCTTAAAGGGTTGTTTACAGACTCCATGCTTCCTTGCTTCTAAACACAAAGCAAAGGGGCTATAGTCGGAGGCAGCAGTAGCTGGTGTTGTGCGGTTGTGTAAGGCAGGGGAAGGGAAAGGGAAATGCTGGGCCCAGATAGTTTACGGGGAGCTGTAGAAACAGAACAATACGCTCAACTTAAGGCCTTCCATTTCTGTACTGGAAGGCAATTGTCACCTCTTCAGCTGTCTGTCCTTCCTAGACGTTTTAGCTATAGGCACCTGTACCATCAAAGACTTCCTGTTGTCTCAGTTCCTTGGGGCATTATGGTTTTGAGGGGGATCAGTGGCTGCTTCACAAGTGGAGCTGAATTTTTTCTCTGTCACAGTATGCTTACACCTGGACCTGAACTCTCTTGGAGATTCTGTAGTTTCCTGAATCTCTGTAGTTTTGGTAGAAGAGGAAGTTCCAACAGATACGGTGTTGGAGAAATTTTTGGATGTGTGGAAGCTTCCACACTTCATATGCAGATTTCTGCTGTCTTGTTTTCTTTTCCTCTCACTGTTTTTTTCAAGTACCTTGTGTTTTACCTATTGCTGAGGCAGTCTTTGTAGCCTTAATAATCACTTCTGGAAATGTATTTTATAAGGCTGTTAGTTTCAAGATTATATATACCCATGGCTGGCAGACAGGCAATCCATGCCTCCTTACCTGCACAGATTCTTACAGATATGTAAAGGAGGGCCCTGCAGAGCAGAGGCTAAATCCTCTGACATCACTAGATCCATGTTACACAATTCATGTTGTAAACGAATCGAACTTCTTTTTAAGAGTTGTTAGCTTTTTTGACCCCAGTGTTCTGATAGGAGGCTCTTCTACAGCTTTGCTGTTCTGATGATTAGAAAGCGTCCTTTCACTTCTAAGTAACTGTGTTCGTGATCAGTTAGCTTGCTTGCTTCTTCAAATGTTGGTTATAAAATCTTCTTGGACTGAAAATGAAGAGGCTGGTATTGTATTTTGTGATAGCTGAACTAACATACTAAGCTCTGTTCTCTGACTCATGGTTTAGCACTTCAGCTATCTGTTGTAGATGGTCTGTGCTGATAGAAACGGGAGAATAGCTTGGGCTGTATGTCACGAGGAGTTAATTGTCTAATTTCTCGAATGTGAAGGTTCTTCATACTCATCTAGGTATGTTTTATTCTCAGCAACAACTGAGCTCTTCAGAGACTAAATGTATTAGGGTGTGTACTTTTATGAAGAAATTGTGGGGCTTATTCTGCAGCAGTTTAATCTTACAGTTTAGCCTCATTGCACCGTTCATTTGGAAGGATCCCCAGGTGTTTTAAACGCTATCGGGAACCATTTTGCTTATTACTGAAATCCAGCCACTTCTTGTGTGGAATCTGACAGCTGTTTAATGGTGCTCAGCCGTGCTAAGCAGATCAGAAAGTGAAGAATACCGTACCTGATTGAAACACTCAGAGGGATTTTAGGTACAGATAATATAATTATCTGCATTGGAATTGGGTCGAACAGCTCTATTCCTGTAGAAAATTACTAGGTATTTTCAGTGGCAGTGTACGGTCAAGAAATTGGTTTGAAATATCTTCCTGAAAATGAGCCCCCCAGCAGTGAGATAATCAAAGATCCTGCTGCTTACCCTATTGTAATCACCAGTTGTGGTATGATCAATGTTCTCTTCAGGTGCTTCTAGATGCATTAATTGTTTGGTCCCATGCTGGTATGTGAAATCTTACAAACCAGGGGGGACAACCGGGACATTGCAGGTCTTGCTTTGTAAAGCAGATTCCTGTACAGTTGGGTTCTTTAAATAGTGAGTTGCACTGCTGTATGTGAAATGTGCTCATATTAACAGAGGCTTTAAAAACCGTTGTAGGGGATCTGGGATCTGTTGACACTAAGCCAGTTAGGGAATGGAGGAGGTGAGTGTCACGGTCTTTTCTTTTGACAGTATTGGGGAATATGGGGAAAACATATAGCTCTTTCCCAGTTGTCTTCAATTTCACTTCCCATATAATCTAGCAAAACAGAATATAAACAGAAGATCTGTAGAGGATGTAAAGGAGCAAAAGTTAAAATTCATGATCAGCTGAATGTACATAAATGTTCTGATAATCATGACCAACTGCAGGGTCTTTCATTTGTAATTTAATCTAATAATTTCCATGCACTTCTAAAGGAACACGCTATGAAGCTGGCAACTTCTGAGAAATTGCTGTGCTGTTACAAACAGCATTTGAGCTGGCATTATAACAGCATGATAGATAGCGAGATGGAGAACAAAGTTAGCAGTTGAAACTGAGCTGAGAGAAATTGCTAGCAGAATGTGAGAAAGCAGAGTTGGATTATGATAACCTCCCTTGTAGAAACAAATTAAACCTTTTTAAAGGTTTTATTGATTTTTTTTTTTTTTTTTTTTTTAGTTTGTAGTTGTACTATGTATTTACCTCACATGGGTACATGAGATTAATGAGGCAGGTGTAGTGATCACGGAATGAAAAACTGTGGTGCTGCTATTCTTTTTAAATGTTTCATTTTGTACAGACTGTGGGATATTTACAGCATTAATTGACAATATGTCTATGTGCTTTAGTTCTGCAAATGTTCAAACGGATTGGAAGTGTTTAATAATATACAGCAGTGATGGAAATGAAAACTCCTGAACTCCTAGAAGGAGGTTGAACAGAGCCACACACCCCTTTTTTTAGTACTCGCATAAAAATCCTTAAAAAGGGCGTGCTCATCCAAAGAGGTGGTTTCTGTGAAGAATGGTGAATACGTGGCCAACAAGGCTGCAGCTGGCTTGAAAATATGGCTGAAAGAATACAAAATGGAAAAAAAATAAAAATCAAAAAACAGAGGTAGACGATTTGGCTTAAGTGCTATCAAGTATGCATCGAATAGCATTGCCAACTCCTCACATACGAGAGGAATTTTTTTCCATAGTTATGCAGAAGTGTATGCCATACACTTCTGAAATACATATATATGCAAAACTGTAGACACCATGGAGAAGACTTAAATTATGTATTAGTAGAGCTTGACTTGACTGTTTTGGCACTGAAGCAAGCTCTGTTAGATACAGTTAAGGATAAAGCCAAGGCCAAGGCTTGTGAGATACAGATTGTAGGTTTTATATTCTTCCTGTCGTGGAAGCGTGAGAATACTTTAAAGTAGGATTTCCCCTCATAGTTTCTCTTCAAAGGTAGAGGTGGGAAAAAAATGCCTTTTTATGAACTGATAGATGACTTTGCCAAAGTTTGTACCAAATGTAAATCAGTTAGAGGGCTGTGCTGCGTTACATCTGTTAACTAAGGCAGAATGGTAAGGTTTAAACTATTTCATTGAAAAAAGTCCTGAAATTTGATAAGACGGACTAAAATACAGCTTTTGTTAATACTTGGTGCCAAAAACTGTCAGCATAAAGCATCTTCTAAATCCTGCGTATATTAAAAAATAAAATAAAATGAAACCAATCTCAAAGGAAACCAGGGCATATCAAAGACCTCTTCTCTCTTGGTGTCATACTTCATTTGTATAATCATCAAGACAAGTTTTGTGAGTCATTTGTGTTGTCATTATAGAAGTTAGGAAGGGTCCTTTACTGCCTGGGTTGTTACAGAGAGGCCTTAAAGGATTCTAATGAAATATACTCTGAACTATTAACATCTGAAGTTGAGTCATAGTGTTTCTGAGACACGTAAAAGCAAGTCTGTTAGCAGAAGCACAAAAGCAGCTCTTTACAGGGTTGATGCTTGGAAGAATAATTGATGAAGAAATATGTAGTGGTGGTGTACTTTCAGTCTCTAAGCATTTTTGCCCATCTGTCAATGGCAGCCAGTCTTTACACTTTGAGAGTCTTTAAAAAAACAAACCAGTAAGTCACTTCTGCAGATTTCATTAGCGTTCAACACTCCTGACATTTATAAGGGTATATTAGTTTCTGCTAAAATCAGGTGTATTTTTAAAAACTGAAGTAATTTGATTTTCATGAACATGAATCTGCAAGAGATCAGATTAAGGTCGGTCATATATTAGCAGCATGAAGGCTATGCTTGGCTATTAGAAGAGTTCTGCTCTACTGGCAGAAGTCTTGATCTTGTGACAGTTTATATGAGTGTTTAATACTAAGCGTCGCGAACGATTCTGTTCATGTCAGTGATATTCTTCACTGTACAGAGCTAGGGGTGTATGCGTAGTAAAGATCAAGGGAGGGCTGCTAGTAATCAAGAACTCCACTGTGAAATTGTTTAAGAAAGATACAAAATTCTAATACCGATGCAAATGACTTTGGAAAAGAGATGAGCTGTTGTTTTCAGGGTAGGCAGGGCTGAGTGAGTAGTTCTAATTACTTTGGCAGATATATTATTACTCTGCTGTAATTTTGCTTGCGGGATCGTACTGTGGCTCTGTTGCTGGAGAAGAATTCATATCCTTACTTAAAACAGCTGTTAGGAGATGAGCAAGAATTTCCTCGTGGCCAGAACCTGAGGTGCATTTGTCTGTCGCTGTATATGGAATGTGTTTGCTGAGATCGCTAAAAGTTTTATTTTGTAATTGCTGAAATCCTAGCTCTATGCTTATAACAATCAAAAAGTCTTTTCTGTTTCCTGATGAATAAAAGAATGGAGGGAAAGGGGAACAAATTGTAGGGCTTGCCTGCAGAAAATCTAGAAAGCTGACTGTTGAGGTGACCTGGCTTATTGGTATTTACCTCTCTAGATTTTGGCTAGTTGTCAAAATCTGTCTTGGCTGCTTCCAGCGGGGTTTGACCATGACTGAATTCTCTTCCCTTTTTTTGTTTTCTGGGTAAATTACACTATACCACTTTGCCTCTTTTTAGGGATTCCTGGCTGTAGTTTGTGAGAAGTTGCAGTTGTTAATTTTTTTGACCATAATACCCCACTGAAATTACCATGCCAGGTCAGCAGTGTCCCAGAGATGCTCTAGTGTGACTAGTAGTGTAATATCCAAGGCCATGCAAAAGAACAAGGGAAGATTTTTTTAATTTTTTTTTTTTTTTTTTTTAAAAAGGGAAGCAAAATCCTTCCAAAATTCTAGCTAGTCATCAACTTTCCATGGCAGTGCTTGCATTGCTTAGAAAGAGGCTCAAGGAGTTCTGTCACTAAAACCTTTGGGTTCAGTTCTCAAGAGAATGCTCCCCCATACAACATTCACCTTAGAGGGAATAAGGACGAAAGATTTCTGGTTGAAGCCAGGATCAACAGAGCAGCTAGGCTCACAGATAGCCAGGAGCTTCCATTTAGCAGGCTGTATTTAGTCCCAGTGTTGGGCTTCTCTGCTCTATCCATGTGCTGAAATGGCTGATTGGCATTCCCAAGTCCACCTTCCTGTTGTTTTCAGCCTGGTTTAGAGACTGTAGAAATGGCTTGCCACGCATCTCTGCAATTGGCAAGTCTCCTCTGAATTTCTTCTGCACATCCTTTCTTTTCTTTTCTTTTCCACACCAGAAGTTCAAAGCAAAATGTCTTTAGGGATTTGAGAGCAAAGGATCACAAGTGGCTAGGTGGGACTTGTGCCAATGTACTGATAATATTTTGTTGCATTGCTTTTCTCTGCACACAGCAGAATGCACACTGGAAGCAAACTCGGCTCTGGAAAGGCAGCAATAGAAAATGTGAAAACAAACCCAGAAAGGAAGTAAATGAAGCCAAAGGGGGAGCAGGGTAGTTTTGGGTAATGAACAGTAAAAGAAAGACGTGGCACTTAAGAAGTGTAATGAAAGGGCACAAAGGAAAGATGACTGATTTGGAGAATGGCCTGAAAAAAAACCCAAACCAAAGCCATTCAGAAAAGGACTGGAGTAGTGGGGGAAGCTACAGTGTCGATTGAGGGGAGGGGAATTTACTGTCTTACTGCCTCTGGACAGTTCACACATTAATATTCTGTGATCTTGTCTTTACTGTGGAATGTAATAAAACGTATTTTAGTGCATGGTGGGGTCTCAAACAGTTGTCTCTCACAGATTTGCTTCAGCACCCTATTGTTTCCAATGGGCTCTGACTAAATGCTTTCGCCATAGATGTTGTGCTAATGTGTTATATGCATTATTTGTCTTATCTCAGTGCTGTGAAATTAGAAGCCCTTTCCCACAGTGTGTTAAGCAGATTAAAATTAAAGCCTGTTTTTATGGTCCAGGAACAGTGCAAATATTTAAAAAAAAAAGAAAAAGAAAAAAAAGTTGTGATCTAACAGTGGGGTGCTGTGAGGAGGCTTTATGAAGCAAATGCATTTTGTAACATGTGAGACAAGTTCCAAGCTTCCCTTGAAAAGCTTTATATTGTTTTCCCTGGTGCCTTAAATTAAGACAAAGAGCTTGGGATCAGTAGTTTCTACTAAGATACCTTTTGTTGTCGTCTTTTGAAATTAACTTCCTAGGCAGCTGTGCAGTTCCTTCTTCTAAACCGTGTCAGTGACTAAATGACTACATTTACTTGCTGGCAGACAGTCCTGGGACAGTTTTTGGGCTGTTCTGAAAAAACACTAAACGTCATATTAGAGGCTACTCCAGCTAGTTTTTGTTTGTAAGAGAAATCGCTTTAAAAAGTAGTCAAGTGATGGCTTTGCAGAGGAACGCATGAAATTCAGGATTCATGTTACACTGTCTCATCAATTCCTGTCTTGTGTATCAGTCCCTCCTCCCTTATGGGTAGAATATATTTTAGTTACAGCAGTATTTTATTTCTACTGACTTACTCTAATCTTATTGTCACAATGTTTCAAGACAACTTTATATGATAACTACTCTTCTATCTGTGTGGTATTTGTCACATAAAAAGTCTAAAGCTATAATGAAGTTATTGCAGACACGACACGTGCTTAAGATAAAAAAGAGTAAGTACCTTGCTGTGTTTGAGCAATAGCTTCATTAAGACATCACGTTTTTGTAATATGTATTTGGGAGGAGACAGAGTAATGGTAAGATGTCAGAGTGAATATTGTACTCTTTCTGGACTCGGTTCTGATTTCTGTAGCTTTCTTACTCATTTCTCTTATTTCCCTACCTGGAAACAAGAAACAAGATCGTGTATTGCTACATCAGTAATGCTGCCCTGTGGGGCCTCTTCAGATCATGATCAGGGTTGAGAAGTCATGGAATGCTTATGGACTACGCCGTATGGAGGTTTAGGCTGAGATGCGTTGAGTTTCAAATCGCGAGGGCAGAAAAAGGCAGGAGCTGCAAGAGAGTTGACCTGTTATTTCCCTGTCCGTGGAGTAAGTTAGCAGTACTGGGCCATTGAAGTGCCATAGAAGGTACTTCAAGGTTTGACTATGTAGGCGTTTACATCCTACAGAAGGGAAGGAGTTAGGCAGAAGTCTGGCATTTTTCCCTCTCTCATTGATAGAGGAGGCAGCAGCTGTGCCTAAGCTGTTTTCCTTCTTATTCTCCAGCATCTGCTCGAGGTGTCCTTTTGTAAGACTAGCTCTGTGCAGCCATGTGTCCGTGGGATACCTGTATGTTTTGTTGGCGCAAGAAATGAAAAATCCACACTCTGTCGCTGATGCTGCAGTCTCAACTACTGGTGTGGGTGCAGCTACGCCAGCAGAAGGGAGTGTTTATCAGTTTATTATGTGTTTGGGGGAAGAGTATAGCAATACCAGCATTTTTTACTTGTTTATTTTTTTTCTTTAAAAATTGCCCTCTGTCAAGCTATAGATTGTCATGCTAGAGATAGTGAGGACTGGGGAAAAGGGCAATGTTTTTTGTCATAGCTGTGTTAGCAGAGGCTCTGCTGTATAGACAGTACTTAATAATCTTCAGGAGGTTGCAGGGATCTCTCTCTGGTTAGCCCTTATCAAGTGGCAATTATACCACTACTGGGCAGTGGAGTTTCATGGTTTAATTTATATGAAAGACGTCAGATCCCCCTGCAATCTGTACACTACAGTTCTGTGGTGTTCTACAAAAAGATTCTGCAGTATGTCATGTGTTAAAACTTTACAGGAAATAGATAAACATGGGGGGAAGCAGTATTCTTTCTCTTGGTCTAAATTCTTACCTGTTGGGAGCATTTTTCCAGCACGTCTTGACCAGACTAGCACAGAGAAATTTGCTTTTAGTCTTCCTCATGTCGCATCTGACTATTGCAACTATATTTAAGTGTAAATGCAAGCAGTTGAAGTTTTTGTGTAATGCTGACATTTCTGTGTGATATTTTTCCAGAAAAGTAAATGTTTCTACATTACTGTTTTCCAATGTAATGTTTTCTCTGTAAACACTTTGCTTTTGATTTGCATTTCTTTTTCATATTTTTCCAATGTGTCTTGTTTTAAGCAGAGAGCCTGTAACTGCTGGATATTACTGAGGGGAAAAAAGCTATAGACGTAAACCAAGAACATAATAGGGAATAATTAAGCTATCTTAAAATTAAGGCATTTGAAATTTTTAATACCTTTAAATAAGGTAATTTAAATTTAAAACATACTTTAGATTTAAATCATATCATGAAGCTGTTCTGCGTGACTTTCACTAACCTTTATAAGGACTAAGCAGACTAAGTCTTTTAGAGGTTACACTTTTATTTGTAATTTGTTTTCTAATGTGCAGTTAATAGTAATGTGGCAATCATTCAGTTTTGCAGAACCGGGTAGGCTTCTAGCACTGTGGAGAGGTTTCTAATACAATGTAAAAACACATTATTCAAGGCACTGCCATAGTAAGTAGCCTCTTCACACTTTCCTTAAGGACAATTTGGAAGAAAAATAAATTCCTTTCAGTGGTACAGATGCGGTTATAAATTTCTTTTCTATTGCTGGTAAAATTTGCGTATGAATATTGTAAATGGGAAGGTGTCTGTTCCTTCAAATTTGTTTAAACCTTCACATGGTGAAGCTGGAAGGATGTAGTGCGGATGTGATGTGCTTTCTTTAATATCATATTTGTTTGTCTGGATACAGGTGTCCACAGAGTGGACAAGAGTGGGACAGGGTTCTGAAATGTTTGTACTGTGTGTTTTTTATGCTGCAAGAAGTTAATTCAGTTTGCTGTCTCAGGTAAGAGTTCTTATTGTGGCCACTGAGTTATCAAGGGGCAAGTGTCTTGCAGGAGAGCATAAAAGCAACAAACACAAATTCTGAATTCCTTGGCAGCAGTGTTTCACGTGGTTTAGTCTGCCTGATCAAATCTGTACTCAGAAATTGAAAGGGATGATTAAAACTCCTTCTGTAGAGTTACCTTCTCCTTTGGACACAGGGAAAACCACCTATTTCTCTTCCACACCCCCCTCGCCAAGTTCAGTCGTCATGTGAGGTGACCGCAGTCACCATGTGACTGTGCCTGACACATTATAGCCAGGAGCAGATATTGGCAAGAGTGAGGATCTCATGGCTCGGCAGCGCTAGGGGATGAAAGGGCATTGGGAGGGCTCTGGTTTGATGGCCACATCAAACCCTACTGCAGGTTCTGAGCTTAAAATGCAAGTGTTTGCTCAACATAAGTTGATGTCAACCATCAAAGACTGTTCAATGTTGAACTGGAGTTTCAGATCCAGGATGTGAAAAGAATTGAAATACAGCACGTTACGTAACTTTAGGTTGCTAATATGCGGTTGTATTACAGAGAAGGATTAAGGGCAAGTTTTATCCAAAGGCACTCTCAGGAACCAGAGATATCCAAAATACTGTTAGTCATCCTTTCAGCTTTTTATTAACAGTATCTTGCTGAGGCAGGTAATTGTTAAAATAGGTAAGAAAGGCTGGTTGGTAGTTAAAGTCTGAAGTTGTATTAAAGTGAACTTTCCAGCAAAGGGGTGATAGGTCACTGCCATTGGTTTTAGCTAGAGAAACAAGCCTGATACCTGCTTCTTTTTGGTTCATATGTTCAGGGAGCACTGGAGAAACCTGTGTTTGGCAGACTTCAGAGTAAAAAGGGTTTTGACTACAACTAGTCAAAGTATTTTGACAAAAGAAGTAACTAGTAAAATTCAGAAACATGCTAGCACAGGGAAGAGAGAACCAAAGAAGAAATGACCGGCCCCTTATGCATCTTCTCTTGTATTAGGAAAATCTTGCACATATGCTGTTACCAGTACATTTGGAATGGCATATTCTGGATGCAACAACATCTGTACATGTTTGGTGAGAAGGGAGAAAGTATCCTCTAACAAAAGAAGAGGGGCAGATGGGTTCTCTGTCAGAGACCAAATGCTGAGGTTCTTCTGGGAGAACCAAGCCAAAAATCTTCCCTCAGAGTATAAGAGAACTGGTAAAAATAAGAAAACAAAACTGTACACGTTTCTGCTGCCTCCTTCCTGGTTCTGAACTTAGCTTAGGTAAACAAATTCGGAACAGTGATAATGCCAGCTGTCTGCCTTGAGAGGACAGGAGGTTTGTGTACCCTTCAGAAGCTGGGGAAGAGATGGAAACCCAGCCATCGGTAGGCTATGGACTTCTCTCATATCAAAACCCAAAGCAGCAATTAACATAATTGAATATTGCACTGTGCATGGTGCACTGCATATTTCAAACGCAAATCAAGTTCAGCAGTAGGTTTGAATTAGAGCTTTTCTTCCAGAAACCAGCCCAAATAACAACAAAAAATTAATCTTAGTATGAAGACCTCACATTGAGGAGTCACTCAAATCATGTTAATGCAGTGACTCTCCGTTAATTCCCGTCACTGTTATGTCAATTGATTTTTTCAGCTACCTGATTCATCATGATTTTGTCAGTTATGTTGAAGATCCTTTTTATATTCAGCTATTAAAAAATGTTTTAGGTTTTTGTTGATTCTCTAATTTTTGCATCTTCCCTGAAATCACTAATGTTCTGAATTAAAATTCCCATTTTAGGAGTAGGAATATCTATTGAAATTCTATTTCCTTACCTCCTCAATATATACCTGTTGACCTTTTGAAGTAGATTGTACTCCTTCCCAAGAGACTAGGGAAGCTTCTGGTCTTTTTTTTCTGTTTGAATCTTGCTAATGCAAGTGTTACCAAGATATTGTGTGTTAAATCTGCAGTGAAACAACATTGATTTCTTTCATTCTTTTCTGTATGGTAGAAGGAAGCAGAAGAGGTTTTACTCTTAGCATTTATCACACTCAAGTGGGCATGGGAGTAACTTTTCTAACTCAAGAATTATTTCTAAAAATACTCTCATATTTATTCAAACTAGCAGCTTGTTTAAACTTTCATTTCTGAGCTAAGCAGGTTTCTAAAGAGCTTTCTTTCCAACATGAAGACAGTGGGAGCTGCTGGGTGTTAAAATTTAAGTGAAATATTTCTATTCCTAGAGGAAAGGTGCATCTTCAGGAAAAAAATGAACATCTGCTTAATTGATAGTGACATGTGTGCTGTATTTGCTTTCAGTGAACACTTGTGAAAATTCATCTCCCCTGATAGGTCTATGTGATTTTGAGACTCTGACCCTTTTGAATACAAGCTTTTTTATAAATGGGATCAGTAAGATTTTCTAAATTTGAGATTGAGTGCCAGTTAGGAAGATGGAGGTGCCAAGCTAGAATTATGATGTAATTAACCAGCCAGTAGAACATCCTGAATATGAAGGTTTCATTCAAAGCATTTAACAAGAAGCTTTATCAAAGCAATTCTAAAGTAGCAAAGGAAGGTTTTTGGGTAACAGCAAATGCAAGGGATGTGGTGTCCCGTTAGCAGAGATCATCTCCCAGGCTGGTTTTTTTTTTTTAATTGATAAAATTATAACAAATGATGAACTGCTGGGATCAACATGTTGTAATGACCAATTAATGGAAACAAGGAGATGATTTTCTTTCAGAAAATTGATGTGGTGAACAACCGGAGCAGATGCAGGTATGCTCATAAATTGCTAAATTGATGCACTGAAGTACTGCTTCTGAAAGATAAACAGCTGGGAGAGTTTGAGGAAGTGTTGATTTTTGTCTTAGTAAGATAAGTACTGACAATCACGCTAATAAAAATAATGTTCCAGTAGATTATTATTTTACTGGCTTGTATGCTTTGTGTGTTGAAAGTGTAATGGAATTGAGGTCTCCCTCCACTGAGAATTAATAAGCTGTGTTTCATTTGTTCTTTGTGTTGGAGTAACTTTGGTTTACTATTTTGCTTTTTCTCCTCTGTGCTGCTTGTGCTCCAGCCTTCTCAGTCTATCGCCTGTAGGTATTTCTCACTTAATTATTCCTTATATATATATCTTACTCCTCATTTATAGCGAAGTGTTTTTCAGGGTGAGTAAACTTTGTGATAGTTTAATGAAATTTAGCTTTGCTCATCGCTGTCCTAACAACCTTCCTTCTGGCTAGACAAAATTAAGCTTCAGTCTCTTTGAAGACATTTTTGCATACAGATTTGACAAGTAACTTTAGCCGATTCCTGAAAACAAGCTAAGATTATGGGCTGGCAGTAGTCACTACCAATTCTGAATATTAAGGAGGCGGTATCTAGTATTCGCTGGGAAAAGAGCCCCTGTTACAACTAGTACCTTGGTAAAGGGAGCTGCTAGCCCAGCCATGCCTTCAGAGGTACCATGACCAGAGTTTGTTTTTTTGCCACGAGGCTGATTACCAGTGCTTTTGTTTTGGTTTGGTTTTCTTCTCTTTGTAAGTCTCAGCCCGAGGGAAAGGAATGTTTTTTGTGAAATACTCTGAAACTTAATTGCTTAGGTTAGCTGAGAGCAGACCACGGAGCCCTGCAGGTGTAGTCTACGTGTATGCCCTCGTCTCACTGGAAGTGGCAATAAACATATGCAGAGGTTTAAATGGCTCTCAGAATGTTTCTACCGTTATAAATCAATTTATTTAGAGTTTGTAAAAAGTAAAAGTAGTGCTAGTTTTCTGTTTGCTTTCGTCTCGGTGCTGCTGGATATGTGATTGGTATTGTGTGGTATGAAGTAGTCATGCAATGCAAATAACAGTCTTAGTAAACAAGCAGACTCAAATTTGTGGGCTCCTGAAGGCAAAAAGGGCCTAGAATTAGATGCTGAAAGGACAGCGTTGCTGCTATTGTCATTGATATACTGCATAATCAAAACTGTGGCATTGTAATGTACATAAAAGGAATTTTTGGAGGGGGAATACTTTGGCCATTACTTACTTGCTTTAAATGATATGGTAATAGCTGTAACTTAAAAAAAAAAATTAAAAAATGAATGTAGGCTCTGTTTCTTCCCCAGATGAGCTAATGTATGGAATCCTGAGGAACTTGTACGTTCTGTGGCAGATAAGGCTGCCAGTTTCTAACGTAAGGTATAAAGAGTAACTCTCTCCAAGAGTGATTAGTGCTCTTCAATTTAGATTTGACAAGTAAGAGAGGGTATATTCTGATGCCTACATTATATTTCTCCTTGATCCTTACATGGAGGTTATGTGTGTGCCAATGACACTAAAGAGTTCTGGCAGAAATGTGGAAAAATTCCAGTGGTATCCCGAGCAGATCTTGTCTCTGGAAGCATAAATCCTGAAGAGCAAGTGGAAACTGCTGTTTGGGCTGAGGAAAGGAGTATGATAATATTGTTTCTGTGATAGCTGATTAACGGGCAAATCAAGAAAATGCATAATAAGAGCTGGGAAAGAGCAGAAGATGGGAGAAACCTGTTTTGAAAGGCTTCTGATGCCTGGAAACCAGAAGAGTGAGTAATGTACTCTACAGGATTTGAGATTGCTTCAAGTATTTAATGTTGATAATAGTTACTTTAAGCCATGGTGGAATAATATGATGCTGACTCTCAACTGCATTATTTTGTGTTGCAAACATAAGGCACCATGGTGGAAGATGTTTACCTAGTTTGCTCACAAAGTCTAACTTCACAGCTGTTCTGATCCTCAGTTACTCTGTAGTGGCCATGAAGGTCCAGCCATTTTCCGTGCAAACAGGCGAGTAAGGTCTGCCTTATCTCTTTTCATCTGGTTCCCCTTTCTTAGTTGACTGAAAAGCATTAGAAGGGAAGGGGCAGGTCTCCAAGGCTGATAAGAAGTGTTATTGTGTTTCACTTTCCACAGTGATAGCTACCATAGGGTGTTCTAATACTACTTGTCTTCAGGTATGCAATATTGATACCTCTTACTTAACCAAATTACAGAACACAGAGTAGTAATCTCATGTAGGATTCACCTAACAATACATAGATGTTTGCACAGTAGGTATGTGTATCTAAGTTAGTTCTTCAAAATGCACCTTTTTGTTTAATATAAAGAAGTGTAGGAGGGTAACTCTTCTGAAGACTGATGTCCAAATAAAGTCAGGGAATCGCCCTGAGCGTACCTTTCTCTCTTTTAAACCATAACAATTCTGTATAGCAAGCCCAGTGTGTCTAGAATACAGCAAATTCGCATATCAACACCACGGGTGTTTAAGGCTAGGAGTGGGAAAGGAATCCATCTCACCAGCATGGTTTACAGGTAAGAATTAGAGGTGAGAAAACTTATTTAGGGTGTACTTCCCCCACTTAGGACTTCTAGGGCAGACATAAATTGAGACCAAATGATCACTCTCTGTTTTCCTTCTAGCCAAGATTTAAAAAATTAATTGTGAGGTTGAGTATTGGATCTTTGTGTATTTAAATGATATAATTTTCAAATTGCTGAGCATGGCTGTCAACCCAGTGAAGCTGAACATGATTTTACTGAGAGATGCAGCCCTGTGTACTTGTGAATGCAGGAAGAGTCCTTCCTTTCTTATGACTGTTGCATTCTTTACAGGCTTAATGCAGCAATCAGAAAAGTCATACTTGTAATTCATTATGAGCAAAAAAACCCCCCCAAAAAAAATAGTCAAACCTGTATGTTGAGAATAGGTAGCCCACTGCAGTTAGTCTGTTTCAGATCTAATGCAATTATTGTTATAAACTGAGACCTTTTCAAATTCCTTTTATTCAAGCACTATATAACATTCTTCATCTTCAAGTATTTTATGTCTGCCACCGATTGGGAAATATTTCAGATTGAATGAAGTGGAAAGACACTTCCAGCTCTATATATGCAATATCATTTAAATTTTTATGCCTGACTCTAGGGCCTAAATATGCTTTCATATGCACTTATAAAGCTGCTGTCAGAATCTACACACTGCATAACTCAGGGTAGAATTTGGCCCTTTATACCACTATATTGTATTAAAAAAACCTAAAACAAGTAACCCGCAAACAAACACAAACCAAAAAGCCTCAACCCCCAAACCAGGAATCCTCATGAAATTGTCATAATACATACTGCATTTTAATAGCTGAAAATCTGTATTTAATTACAATAATTTGAAATTTCACTTTTTATTTACACAGATTCCCCCAGACAATCCTCATTTTAGCTGCTTCTTTCTGACTCTCGAAAGAATCAATGGTTTTACTCCAGAAACATTCATGGATCAATAGACTTTGAAGATTAGCAGGTCATGACCGGGTACAAAATGCACGTTGTAAAACCCAGGCTCTTATATTTGCTTGAATCCTTCCTCAAAAAAAATGAGAGAAGGGGTAGCTTTGAACAACAGACCTCTTTGAATGGATTAATTCCTCGTGTATTTCAAAGGGTTGAGAATATACCGGAGAAACTACAAATGTGGAATTAATTTTCAGTGACTTGAGAATTCAGCTAGCTGACAAATAGTTTTCTTAGATAAGCCAGGATGCTGAGGATGAAAGACAGTGAAAAAGCCTGAAGAGGAGCGCTGTACATTGAGTTAAGTTTTTGGTTTTCCTGCCTTCCCACCTTCTGTTGTAAATGGAGTTGCACAGAAGTAGCTGCCTTACTACATTGCCTTATCAGTCACATTTTCTGATTTCAGGGCTTTGTTTTCTGTGCAAGACTGGACACTAACAACTCTAACTTCAAATGAAGATAAATAGGACTAATTTCTGTCTGCGAAGAGTGCTAAATTAATCTTTAACTCTCCAGCACTCAGCTACAGCCCCTGAAATGATCTGTCTAGACTTTTTAGAGAAGCTTAACTAGATCCAAGTAGCTTTTGAAGGTCACTTAATAATTGTATTCTGGTGCTAGCTTTCTTCACCTGCTTGGACATGAAAATGGTGAGGTTTAAAAAGGGTGGAAGGTTTGAAGTGGCAGATTAGTTAACAGTATGAACAGAGGTAGAATTCCAAGTTGCATTTGTTTCTTGTCAATAAACTAATCATAGGATGTTTTCATTCCTTTTCCTTTCTTACTGTCTTACCCTCAAGGTTGTCATCTTCATGTTCCCTTTCATTCTCGATCTTTCATGGGGATTTCAATTTTAGATATGTTTACCCTCCCACCACTATTTTTTAATCTATCAGTTTTGGTCATGTTTGATAGAAGGACAGATGTTTCAAAGGTAATGACATATCCGCAAGTTTTGTTAGAACAGGTGTACGGAAGAGGCTTAATTGCATGCAATTAAAGGAAAGTACTTGTTATTAGACACTAGAGAATCCGTATAGAGTAGTGAATTTAAAAACTATTCCTCTGCAGAAAAAAATGCCAGTGGAGTTTGTAATTGATAATGAGCATAAGACCCCTGTGAAATCTTATTTTAATAGTGCCAGTCTCCTTGCTATGTATGCATCAGGTTGCATTTATGATGGAGGCTCAGTAACATTAGTGGTAAATCTGGTTCTTCATCCACTGGCTTTCTAATGTAAAGTACACTTAATTCTTTTACTACTGCAGCTAGGAAGGCTATGGACTTGCAACAACCACAAGTCCTGTTTATACACTCCAATTAGTAAATTGCCTGACCCACAGTACTGTTGGGAACTGAAAGCAAATCTTCCTCAGGGCAATATTATCTGCTTTCTCTTCAGGGATATTGCTGCTTTTTATTTTTCTGCTGTGATATAACATGGAAACCTGTATTTGGATCACCATATCCATATAAATTGATATTTTGGGGGCTTGCTGTATGGATTTAATCTGTTGTGAAAATGTTTTTGTTCTACTGCATTGTTATCAAAGACATTTTGTGGGGTTTCCCTCATGCGTATCTTTAGGGAAAAGAGATTTGTCTCTGTAGTTGCAAGGTGCACATTGAATTTTTAGGGCCATTGACAGTTTAATTCAGGAATGATCTAATTAGGGATCCAGAAAACTGGATTCAACGTATCCTTAAATATTGGCTGTCCTGAGAGATGCTCTGGCAGATGGTTAGTTCAAAGTGAGTTTACCTTGGGCTCAGTTTCTTTAGACTGACAGCTTTTTTTACTCAATTAAATGAGACAACTGTCAAAAGAACAGACTCTGAGTTGATGCAAATAACTCTGCGGCACAGATAAAGCTTAAATGTGTTCCTTGAGTCAGCTGAAACTGTCAGGTGCTTTGAGTAACTAGTTCAGCCAGCCAGAAAGGCACACTGGCAAGTAGAAGAAAAGGTTGGGAGGTGCCTAAAAATAAAACAACTCCCAGGTTTTTGTTATGTACCTTCATTGATTTTACTTTTTGTCACATAGCAGTATGGCATGTTGGGAACTGTTCCTTGCTTTCACTCTTGTATACATTTAAGTAAGGAATTCTCATTATGTTTTAGTCATCCTCAGAGGTTTATTTGTTGTTAATGTGCCCAAAGTCCTTAGGCTACAAAAGCATGAAAATAATGAGCTACTATGATGGAGCTGTCAGGCAGTCCCCAAACTAACTGTCCTTTGCTCTGAGATTTCAGCTGTTTGCAAATAAATTAATATGTGTTTTTCCTGGCAATTTATAAATCCATCTGTGATGCTTATAGCAAAAATCTAGAGTGTGCTCTTCACCCTCTCTTGCCCCCCAAAGAAGAACTAAAGTAGCTCTTCTGGTGCTGATCTCACTGAGCGTGGTTCAATACCGATTTACCTCGGATGAAGCTTGCTGCTGAGAAGACTTGCCTGGCAACTTTCATTGGTTGGCTGATTGTGTGTTTTAATTTTCATTCCTCAAATATATTGGAAATTTTGAAATTTTCAAGTCCTACCTATGAAACTTCTGTGTTATTACTTAGGTGTGAACTTGGGAATCAAATTCAGTGTTCTACTTCGGGCACATCCTCCTTGCCAGCTTCGTTGCCAGCTTCCTAAACAACTGCTTCCAATCGTCCCTCCTACAATTACATACTACCCCGTTTCTCCTGCTGTTGTCAGAGCGCAGGTCATAGAGGAGTGTTTAATAGCAAGCTCAAATAAAATAAATGTAACCAGTTCAACACTAAGGAGGTGTATATTTAAAATTCCTTCCTCCCTCATTAGGATGGGCATTTTCCGGACTTCTGTTATTTTCTTGGAATTTCATCTTGATTCTGAAAGGAACATTGTGGTCTCAAGTAAAAAAGCCCAGTCCAATGAGTTGTGTAGGGTTTTTGCATTTAAAAAACATACATGTCACTTGATAAATTTTCGTGAATTTACTTGAAAGTCTTTTTAAACTAGGACCATTAAGCTCTAATTTCAGTCTCAATGAAAATGCTGACTATAATGGAAATAAAAGAGAAGTGATGAGAACATCAAAGGCCTTGTTATGTCTGTTAGGAAACAAGATACAGAACTGTCTACAAGCCTAGAGGGAAAAGGGAATGATGAACCCAGGAGTAATTGGGAAAAATGGGTGTGGCTTGTGGGTGTAATCAACAGGCATTGAATGTATGAGGAGTGTCTGGGTTGATAAAATCTTGTAGGTGGGCAGGGCTTCTGATGGCAAGCTTCTATGCAAAGGCTAACAGCTAGCTACTATCACTCCTTTTTTCTGGTTGAAAGATCATTTTTTTAGTTCAATTGATAATGGGAAAATTGTTGATTAATACTACAACTGGGGGATAAGTATTTAAAGCCAGTGCATTTATCTGGCACAGCTACTTTAAAGTAGTGCTGCAAAGGAATGATTCTGATAATAAAAACATATAATTCTTCTAGCAGAGGTTGGCAGAAGAGATTCACATGTATCTTCATGTGAACATAACTTATGGGTTGAAGAAATTGAAGAGTACTTGGTCAAATCTAATTCTGAGCTCTTTCCTCTGTTGTTATCACTGAAGATTCACTTTTTCTTTGTAGATACGTATTTTTGAAGGGGGGAAGCCGTGAAAGTGAAAATAAAGAAAGCATTATGTCATTCATTGTTGATCTTAACCTTTGAATTTTCTCAGTACTGTGTAGAACTGTATAGCCAGGTCTGTGTCAGACAAGTTTTGAATCTGTAGGATTAGTTTGGCCAAAGCTGCGCAATCCACTGACTGCTGAAAAGCACTTTGGCCAGCTGCTTTTATCTGTAGGGAAGAGATCTCCAGATCTAGCACACTATAGCGCCTAGATCTTTAGTCACTCATCAGTGTGATTATTATGTGAGTTTGTTACATTTTATTTATAGAAGTTATGCCTTTGGGCAATTGATGGGGCTCTCAAATTTCTTTCTGGAGTTTCCTTAAAAAGAAGAAGAAAAAAATTTATGTTTGTTGTGCAATGCATAAGCAGTAAATCTACTGGCATGGAAGGGGTTGGACTTGGCCAGCCGTGCACTGTGTAGGTGATCTGGGCATGCTCAGTTGGATCCCGTTGGATGTTGGGCTGTCCAGCAGTGCAGTCAGAGTTACTTTCTTGCCTGGCTTGCAGAATGTCTAGAAATCCTTAATAAATTTTGTAAATCCTGCTTTTCAGCCCCAACAAGATTTGCAGTTGGAAGAAAGCGAACACATCATTTTCATAACCCAAATGATACGTGCCTGTTTCTAAATGTAGCAGATAGCATATGCTTTTTTGTTTCATTTTATAAACTATTGATTTTTCTTCACCATTCCCCCTTCTTTTTTCAGTTCTCATCCTATTGCAGTCTGTTGTAGCTTGCTTATGAACAGAATTATTTTGGTGAGTTTCAAGACATTGTAATGTGCTTGTCTTTTAAATGTATTAAAATACTTGTGGATGTTGCTTCAGTACGCACTTTCGTCAGGTCACGATCAGAGTTTTAGCTTGCAGGTTTTCAGCATATTTGCTTTAAATGCTTTTCCTTTGGAATAGAATAATCTGCAAAAAGCTTTGACACACTCTATCCCTAACCTGTGAACTGGAGGATAAATTGTCATCAGGAGGCAATCCAGTGGAAGTCAATGATATGCTCTTCTTTCCCTCTGCAATGTCCTCATTCATTTAAGTTTGAAAACAAATTGCTGTTTAGAAAAGTGAAAACTGTTCTAGCAATGAGAGAAGCTGGTTTTACTGTCAAGTAAACACAAGCATTTCTCAGCAAAACCTGAAGGTATTTCCTAGACAGAAGTCAGTCTGATCTCTGGGCACTGGCCTGGTCAGGAGGTGGCACAGCTACGCCAGTAGAATAGGGGAGGAATATGTGGTGGTAGAAGTAACTCTTCACCTAAAGTAAGCTGTTGAGCTGTGTGAAATGAAAAAAATAATTAAAAAAAATAAATAAAGGCAACTTTGTGGTATTTCACATTTATTAGAGTAGTGTATGTAAAGGGCCGAAAACAAGACTGTAATCAGGCGCAAGGAGGCTTTTCTAGAATTATTTCAGTTCTGAGCTATTCATGTGTTTATTGCTACTCCTTTTTGTGTTTATTTTCAGCTGTTAGTAGTTTGAGCTATGTTATCATTACCTGACACTGTTCTGACGTCAGTGCTTGTTCACCATTTTCAGCTAAAGGAAACTCAGTGACTTGCTTGTTGATAAATGATAAAAGAAGGAAAACAGATTCACAGATTAATGTTAACTGATAGCCATAGGGAAGCGCTAATTGCAAGTGCTAAAACAGTTTCATAACAGTGCTAATAATACACTCCATTCTCATTATAAGGCTCCCTGTTATGATTTCATCACGGTACGAGCACGTGCACTTTGGCTCCTCACTGCATTAAACCCTGGAGCTGTCTGTATTGCCAGTGCCTGCTGTCTGAATGCGTGCAGAGGAGAAGGCAGCCAGCCTCGTCACTGAGCAGCCGTGCTTTCCTCAGGATTTGTTGTTCTTGAGCTCGCTGTGACAGTGGCTGTTACCGCCAGGCTTCCATGACGGGCAGACTGGGGCCTTGATGTGGGAGAGACCCATCTCATTATTTCTGTGCGAGAAGGAAACCAAAAAGGGCCCTGTGTCTTTAAATTTCTGTTATTTCACATGGTCTGCCTGGCGATAGACCTCTGTCCTAAACCTGCAGAGTTAAATTTACCCAGAATGACAACTGTATACTCAGGGTTTAGTTACATAACAGCAGTTGCTGCGTTTCACATTGCACTAATCCAAACACGGTGATAACGCAGGCCATGGAAAAGCTGGCTGGTTTTGGTGCGTTACATAGGCAGGAGGATAAAGAGCTTTTTGATTTTTCTTTTCTACATTGCTGAAACTATTCTCTGACTTGGGTGTTTGGCCATCCAGTGGCTTATTTAGTGCTTTAACCGATGTGTTGGAAGATAATGTTGTTTGTTGCACAATTTTGTAAGTTATGAAGATGGGTGAGAAGATGGTTGTGTTTGTAAGTAACACGCATACACCACTGTATGCGTTTAGATAATGGTATTATGGCTGGCATGTTGTGAGGGACTACGGTAATTAAACACTGCTCAGCTTTCATGTACTCTTCTGAAACTACTCTTACCCCAGTTCCCCAGCAGCTCTTTCAGCAGTGCTGGGAGGAGGATCCTTGTGCTAGCGTAAAGCAATTACCTCTGCATGCTCACAAGTCCACAGTGGTCAGATCATCTATCGCGTATCCTATCATTAATGTGTTATGGCTCAGCTTTTGAGCCCTGCTGAGAGCATGCCCAAATGCACTGTTGAGTTACCTTTCTGAGTGTAGGCATTCAGTTCCCCATGGGAGTGTTAGCAGAGCTTTGTTAAATAATAAAGACATTTCTCCAACTTCTCATATGTTTAATCAAAATATGAACTCTCCCAGGAGGTGAGGAAAGGCAATGGGAAGGAAGGCAGAGGACATTGAAGATTTGGATTCTTGCAAGGGCTTGGAGTTGGGACACAGCTTGTCTCAGGCTGTGTATTTCCTTCAAACTTCCTCCGTGTTGTTGCCAAGCCCCTGTGCTTCTCCCTCATCCTTGTCTTCTTTTGGAGACCTCTGAAACAATACTAGGTTTTGTTTATTCTTTGCTAGCATCATGCTTGCCCCTCAGTAAAGAAAAATGAAGACCCTCCATGCCACATGAATAGCCTGAAGATTGGGTGTTTGTACCCCAGCTGAATCCCTGCAGGGGGGTTTATCTTTTCGCTGGCAAAATGCTAGTGGTCTGCAGTGGAGCCTGGAAAAGAGCCACTGGAATCTCTCACACTCCATTGCACAGCGCACTGTTGGGCTAACTTCTGAAGGGAAGCTGCAGTGTGCAAAAGAGACCTGGGCACAGCAGTGAGAGGGGCCCAGGGCAGAACTGCAGCAATAGTACCAGAGGGGATAACTATCATGAAACTATGCTATAATCATTAGGGGATTGATTTTGGGTGTTGAGAAGGCGGCTTAGGAGTCTAAAAAGAAGAGCTTAAAACAAAGTTGTTGAAAGAATGAAGGTTACCATAAACCTTGCAGGGTGTTGTCAGTGGAGGAAGTTGACATGTTAGCGTTCAGGCTCTTCGAACTCATTTGTAGTGCATTCAGAAACGTTGTTGAATGTCACTGATAGTCAGATACCAATTAAAAAAAAAAAAAAAGTTGCAACACAGGACTCATGCATGTTCAGAACAGTATCTCGCCACTGCTAAATACAATTTACATACGTTATTCTTAGCCATATAATTTATTTGGGTTTTCTTAACTGTAGTCTTCCTTCTAATTTTTATGCACAGAACTGTTAAGATTAGCTAAATAGCTATACGCTGGCCTTGGAAAGAATACACTGAAATTATTTGCATGGATACATTACCTTTGATCTCACACATCTGTCTTTAAATTTAGAGTTTTTGCTACTTGGTCAAGAAGCCAGAAAAAAATAAACATAATTTTCTTAAGCCAAATCAGTGCTGCAGTCTGCATTATAAGAAGTCAGTGCTTTAATAGGTGTCCAAGAGCAAAATGGTTTGTTTCTTTCTGCCTCAAGCAAAGCTTACAGGAGCTAATAAGAAGCCCTAGTTAGATGATACTTGATACTCCCTCTTTTTCTATGGGATGATCTGAAAACCCTACCATGATGGATTAAAATTTTTGTTTCGTATTTTTCATTTTGGACAGACAGCTCCATTTGAGTGTTCCCTCATATTTTTCTTTTATTTGAGAGCTAAAGGGCTTATTTTCTCTTTTCAATGCACACATGTACTGTTCATCCCAATTAGAATGAGGAGATATAAAACACTTGATTTTTTTTAAAATTTTTTTTCTTCCTATTCAGCTCCCCTGTGTTTCATAATTTGTGTTCCATTTCTTGGACACTGTTATTAAGAGTCATTTTGGTTACTACTTTCAGAATGAGAAGACTCAAGAGTGTGCAGTGAAAAATGATGACACGGAAAAAAGATTCCTGTCTCTTTTGAACACACTAGAAAAATCTCTTTGGTTGTGGTAAATAACTGTGTTTCCTAGCTTCATCTCTGTATACTTAATTCCAAGTTCTTAAAAAGCAGAAATGGATGTGCTAATGTGAGTCAATTCCTTTAAAAAATGAAATTAGAGATAGTACAGTCGTGGTTGTGGACTCCAAACTTGAGCTTTTAAAGTGTTAGTAACTGCAGAGTTGATGCATTATATGGTTTTGTTCTTGAAAAATAAAAAAGGACAAGGGGAAGGGCCTGGTCTTGACCTCTTTGAGCGTTAAATGGAACTGTTCTCTTAATAAAGACATGTTTTGTGTCTATCTTTATACGTCAGTAGCTCGAATTTGGCACTTAGTCTCATGAGCAGCACTGCCGTGTAGTTTAAGTACTTTATGGAGATCTATAAAGTGGAAGTGGTCAATGCCTTTGATAGCTAGCTCATCTTTGGCTATTTGAAACCCTTTCCTTCCCCTTAAAACTGTTTTATTTGTCAGTAGGAATCATCTTCTGTGTGCCAGAAGCACACAATTTTGAGACTAGTGTCATGCAGTTGCTGTGTTCTGTGGTTTGTTGTTTTTTGGGGTTTTTTTTTTTTTTTTTTTTTCCTAATGGACTGGGCAAGCAAAGCAGTGGAAGGTTTTCAGTGTTTTTTTGCTGCTACTGGTGACTTTTTTTCTTTAAACGAGGTAACTGTTTTCACCTCCTCCTTATGAAAAGGCATAACGTGAAGCTGCTTGTCTTTCAACTGTGACAACATTCATAATAGATTTTAATACAAGGTCTGTCACTGGCATTCTGAAGTTTTCCTGGAATTTCATGGGTATCTGAATGCAAATGTACTCTCCCCCCCCCCCCCTTTTTTTTTTCCTTTTTTAAGGTTAGTTTTCTTTAGGGTATCGCTTCATTCCTGCCAATCTGATAAAGCTAACTTAATTAAAAATATTACCATTAGATCATACAGTTCTCTTTATTAGTTTAGTCCACAGGGCTCCTTTTCCACTGGGAAATTATTTACTTCAGAACTTGCAAGAGTAGCCTTGGCTGGCTTTGTTTAATGCAGCTGCTTTAAAGCTTCCATCAGATTAATGTTTTTCCAGGTCTTTTCTTGTAGGTACACTGTTACTCAGAGATAACTCTGATTGCTCAGATCTGTGACATTTGCTGCAGAGCAGTGCTCTGATTGGAGGGGTTTATGGCAAAGGAGACACAATGATTTGTTTTGGATGGTTGGTTATTTACCTCTTTTCTCTTTTCCTTTTCTTTCCCTCTTCCCTGCCCCCCCCAGTCCTCCTTATTTTTTCCTTCCAAGTGAAAAAGTCGCCTTTTGCTGTATGGACTGTTGGAAGTACTTATTTTCTGCTCCAAGGATTTTTTTTGCTTTACTTGGCAGGGGAAGGGGGGGACTGCTAGAGAAATTAAGTGACTGTCCTCTATTTCTCACTAGCAGTTCTAAGCAATAGCATTGGCAGCTCGTTTAGCTGGACTCTGGTCTGCAGGCTTTTATTTCTACTTCATATTCCTTGTATTGTATTGTGGAGGAGCCATACTGTAGCGGATGCTGGAAGCAACCTTAATGTCCTATGTCCTGTAATCTACAGGTATAGGATAGAGGAGTAAAGCAGTGTATAAATTCTGTGCTCTAAAACAAGTTTTGGTGTGACCTCACATAGGTGACTTCACCTCCATTCTCTTGTTGCACTTTCCATCCTGTATCTGACGTTCCTGATAAGTATTCTCTTCCCATGTGTTTCTGTAAAGCCTAGCGTGATCCTCAATAGCTGTTTAGACCTCAGTACTACTCTGGTGCAACTAAAGGGTGGCAGTGAAACTTGTATTATGCATTTGTTCAATACACTTAATTCTTTCAGCACAAACACATTTTTCTCTTTGCTCTCTATCAGTGCATCTAATCTAGAATTCAGGTTGTTTATAACTAAATACTTTCAAAACCCTGATACAGGCTAGATAAACTTACTTTAACGCATCAGCATATAGAAGCAAATTGTCAATCGGTTACTGAGTGCTGTTGCAGTATACGGCAGTCCCAGCCTGGACAGCTTCACAGTCTTAGCTAACGCAGTGAACACTAGGAACAAGCTGCAGGACTGAAGGCATCACTGGACGCAACTGTGCTTGAGACTTACTTCTAACCCGTTCAGTATCGATCTTTTGTTTGAGGTGTTTGAGAATGAGACTGCCGTTTCCAAAAATCTGTCTTCCAAAGTATGCGACTTAATTACCTACATGCCTGTATTAGTCTGTACAAGAATTAATATTGCTTGTGCTCATAACATTTTTTAGGCCAATCTCTGAACGTTGAATCCATCCTTGAGGCCAAATCCTCTTCTCAGACTAGCAGTCCTACTGAAGCGAAAGTGAAGTAGGCTTTGTCTCCTTCATCTTGCCTATTTTGTTTTCATGGGAAGTGACTGCTGTAGCTTAGGCCATGCTTAATGCTAACATGCAGGCAGCATTATTTTTCAAAATGCTCCCTCCCTCATAATTAAAATTCATGAGCAGTTCCCGGGAGAGCCACCTGAGGTAACAGAGTCTTTTCAGTACGCCATTAATATACAGGAACACTGAATACAGGCATTTGGCTGTGTTCACTCTTCCTCACTCTTCCCTGGCTGGTCGCCTGTATGTGTTGTGGAACAACAAAACTGAAATCTGGACAATTTATATTTCAGTAGTGATGGGATATTCTCTCTTTCCCTGTCACTTCACATTAAGGACCTGCCACTAATAAAACTAATTAATAACTCTTGGCTCCACACAGAACACTTGGACTCTCTAGTGCTGGCGCCGTGCCACTGTAGCTTTTCAAAGAAGTGCTTCATCTTAGTCAGGGACAGGATGAATATTTCTCCACAGTTCTAATTGGACAAAGTGCCTCGGCATTTCAAAGACAGCAGATCAGCAGGCTGTAGATACTCTAGGTAGGATCTCCTTTCCAGAGCCTCTGAGACCATAAGCTGGGAGAGACTATAGTGTGTGTTGTTTCAGTGCTGTGACAGGAGCAGGATGAGGTTGAGCACTGCACAGAAGAGGCAGTCCACATTGCAAGGCTTTGCCCTGCACAGAGAAGGCCCTTAGGGAAGATGCATGTGACACCTGCAAAAAGCGGGATGTGTAGGTAGCATGGTTCCTCAATTAAGAGGACAATGAAATACTGTCAAAGGGATGCCTTTGGCGGTTCTAAAATCGTCTGATTAAATGATAGAAACTGTACTGACCAAATGACAGTCTTGCTGAAAAGTTTCATCTCTCTGGGAGGCTTTGTTGGCATTGTGATGCCACTTGTGGGCGTATTTTGGGGTTTTTCTTCTTGCTACTGACATAACTGTGCCAGCAAAATTTTGTAGTATAAGCTGGGCTGTGTTAGATAAAAATGTTGTTCTGCCGTCTATTCTCACCCTTTCCACTGATGTATTTCTGTTCAAGTCAAGGAAGCGGGCCTTGGGGGCCCTGGTGATCTGGGATGTCATGGTATATGTGTTTATTCATGAACAGATCATTACGAACAAGAATGTTCTGTCTGACACCTGTGCAGTGCTCTATGTGCATTAGTTCCTGCTCAGGCAGCTGCAGTTCTTTCTTGACACCATCTTTCCTACACACTCCATTAGGAAGGGTCAGTACAACAAGTAATATGGTTGAATGTGAAGTTGGCCAGAGAATTTCTGCCAAAGAAAATTTAATGAAAAACATTAATGTGAATGTATATAAAGAAAACGAATTGCAAACACTCCCCTCTTGGATTTTCTGACCTGACAAAAAAAAGTATCGAACCCCTTACCACCATTTTCCTAGACTTTCTGAATGTGCCTCCATATAATTGGTGATTATTTTTTGGGCTAAGTTATTTTTCAGTGCTTTATGAAAGGAGGGGCTTCAAGCTTATGAAAACAACTGAGTAGATTCATAGCTGGAAATATCAAGCATTGATTTTAATACCCCACAATGTATCAAGCAAATTAGCATCATTTCTTCATCACATCCGCCAGTTTACTGTCAATATAAGACACTACTAATTTATTACTATTAATTTGTTATGGCTGGGGATGTTGCTTTACTGACAAAGGTGGATTCTCTGGCAGAACTTGTTATGCAAGTTAAATGAAGCTGGAGGGTGTGGCAAATGCTGGATTGGAGGTGGAGAAGGATGGCAGCGGTGAGAGCACCCACAAGCCTGGGTGCCTTCGAAGACTAAGGCTTTCATAACTTTGTGTGTGTGCATGGTGGGCTGGTACTCAAGAACACACTTGAGATTTTTCTGAGTTCCTGGTGCCTCTCAGTGCTTACAGAGCCTTGGCAGTCACGGTGATGGCGCTGCAGCAGTTAATATGCATCAGGTGCTAGAGAAGGAAGGTGTGCTTCTGTTAACTGTTGTAACATCTCTGTTAGCAGGAGGAATACATTGTCAAATATACATGGAGCTGTTGCTTTTTCAAGTTCCCTATCCTGTTCATTGTGGAGCAGGTAAAAGATGTGAACTGAGTCCAACTTTTTTATGATGATGTAAATCTATAGTGCCACTGACTTCATTGTCACTGCTCTGCAATTACACCAGTGAAACTATAGAGAAGAATTTGCCTCCTGATCTTGTTGCCAAATAAACTTAAAAGTGTCAGTATTGAATTACTGAAGAGCAGCCCTTGCTCCGCAGGTCTTAGAGAAGTATTAAAATCCACGTTGTGCTGTCATACAGAAGGAAGAGTCCCTAACTCCCAGCTATATGCTTTTCCTAGTCCAAGTCTTCCAACAGTTCTCCTTGACGTTACACTTTAATCCTTTCCAGCAGAACAGCCAGTTGGCAGCCTCATGGTCTCAGAAAATATAGTAGTTGTCTCTTTCCCCCCCCAGCATTAAAAAGGGGGAAGGCTGGCCGGAATTATAACTGGTAACTTCAGTTCCCTCATTACTGAAAAAGCTTTCAACTACTGCCATCTCCTTCAATTTTTGTCTGGATGTCAAGAATAAGAACAGAGCTGAGAAGTGTGTTTCTCTCCAGCTCTGTTGCACTGAGTTGTTTTCATTTGCTTGTGAAGTCAGAGGTGATGTGCAAGTGTAGGATCTGTGAGACCTGACCCTCCATTCTTCCTGGGATTTGCTGTTCCCTCTGTATCTGCTGCCGTGCCCCTCCCCCACCTTCATGTCTCTGTGGATGATTTTTGGTAATAAAAGGGCTGCATTTTTAAATTTTGAACAACGGTTGCCTTAACAGAAATAGTTAAGCTGGGGCTATCTTTCCCACCAGTGATTCTTTGTAATCAAATCCATGTTTTCTAGGCAAAACCCCCCAATAGTTTTGGTGGTTTTTTTCAGCTTAAAGACTTTTTTTGAAGTGGTGGTTTTTTTGTTGTTTGTTGTTTTGTTTTTTTAAAGTTGTAATCCACAATAGCATGCTGTTGGAGAAGAGCAGATGCTGGGTTATTAAATTACCACTGTGCTGCAAATCGCCCTGTAGCAGGGGAAGGCAGGAGAATGCTGCCAGTGATCAGCAGAGTAGAAGAGCCGTCTTGGGGTGATGGTGCATGAGGATTAGGAGAGAGCATCAAAGGAACTATGGGTGATAAAATGAGCTGGGTGTTTAAGCAGCACCCAAGGAAGACTGGTTATGTAGATTACATGAATGAGAAATCAGACTTTGGTAAGACACAGGTACTGCTGAAAGTAAAGCTGTTGTTGGATCTGAGTTTTGCAGAGAGTTACTCTTGTAATGAGAGGGCTTTGTTTCAGGGTATTGAACTATTGTGTCCTTTCTGCTGCTGTTGAGATGCTTTATTCCAAGGTTATTCCCTCTATAACCACATTTTGATACAATTATTTTCATTTAGAAGTGGTACTTACAGTCAGAATCTAGAATGTGGATGGCTGCTTGCTTAGGGTTTTTGTCTCTTTCCCAGTATTTGTGCATGTTCTTTTTAAGGAAAGTATGACATGGGTGCAACTTCAGAAGTGCCTTGATGTAGTCAGCTTTAATCCATGAAAAAAAAAAGAGGAAGTCCAAGTTTCACCACATAGTTAAATTCCTGGGTGTGCAGGGAACACAGTGCTATGTATTGCTCTAGTTCTTGGAGACTGATATAAGGCAGTCAGAAGCCTTGAAGTATTTCTACAGCTGATTTCTTAAATGAGACTGCTGAGAGATGATAATGTGATGCTTGTTTGTGGTTAGTAGTCAGAAATGGCAGCACTTGATAGGACAGTCTTTGGAAGGTTCTCTAAAAATGTAGTCTCTACACAAAAACAACTGGTATACGTCAAATCAAAACACAGGATCAAGTCCCGATTGCTGCACCATAGCACACAGATTCTGGCAGCTTACCTTTCCCTCCTGCTACGGGCAGCAGCAGCTTCCTGCATCCTTTGTACACAGGAGGCAAAGTGGTCTGCTTCAGCAGTGTGCTTTGAGGGATGCCTTCCACAGGTTCAAACCCCTTTGTTAGTAAATATGGTTAGGGGAATAGGGAAAAGATTTAGTTTGTCTATAGCAGCACAGTGAATTCTTTTTTACACGAAGAGCTGTTGAAAAGAAATGTAAAAATTGACGAGGATGTTTCAGTGAGTCGGAAGCTGAAATGGAAAAGAAAATTGAAATACTACTTAGTGCCCAATTTGGCATGCAGGGGATATTCTAAAATATCTTGTTGGTTTTGTTATTGCTGTTGCTTTATTTTGGGAGTCAGGAAAAATAATCATTTAGAGCCTAGTCTCCTCTGAGTATGCCTGTTTAAAAGCTTACTTGTCCAAAGAGGTGATTTATTTGACTGGGTTTGGGTGTCTTTAGAGCATTGTTCAATGCTCAGCTTATTTGCCATTTAAACTTACGTTGAATTGGTGTTTGGAGGGTGACTGCCGTTTTGTATCTAACTCCTATTTTTGGCTGTTCACTCTAACAAAATAGCCGTGCAGACTTTGATTCCTGTACATCTATTATCTATAAGAATCCTTCTCAGCTTTTGCTTCACTGTAAGATTAATTCATCAAAAAATAAAATAATTATTGGTTCTGTTACTTTTGATGATAATATAAATATACAATGCTGTCTGTATTGTCTAAACAAGTTGTGCATGAAGACTTATAAATCAAGATGGGATGTTTTTACAAAGTCTTTGCCTTGAGGATCATCTCTCCTGTGTTGGGTTCCTGCCATATACTTTGTTGATAAAATACATCATTATTGGTAACTATGAGTAGGTGTTGGATATAACTAGTATATTTGATGTTGGAGGTCACGATATGTTATGGTTTTGATAATACAGAAACTGAGAAGATCACTTTAAAGTTGTGGAGTTTTGTACTTGTCAAAAAGTTCCTGCATTTCTTTTGAGTTTTCCGTTGACAGCTATTAGCACTGGAAATTTCCCCTATATTTTATAATCTGGCCAACCACTCAGTCTCTCTGTGATTTCTAGGTAATGTTCTACATGGCTATACAGATAGAAAAAAAATGTAATCTACGTGGTGGGGTTTGATAATTGCAGCACTGATCTGCCATTGGGTTTTAGAACCTAGGTGTGTAAATGTTAGTACAGTCCAGCTGTATGTTTTCTTACACAAGTTAATTAAATAAGGATTTATGGCTTCTGATTTATTCCCAGAAGTGCTTCATATAAATGTAGTACGGGAATAATCTGATGATAGCCTCTCTTGGTGATGATGAAGGTTTTATGTAATGTGTATCTGCAAACAGAACAAGTTCCAGCATGTTCATCTTTATGATGAACAAGACATGGGTAAGGCTGGCAGGTGTACAGCTCAATTTGAAAACAGAAGAATTTCAAAAGAGAAGGTATGCAAAAGCAAAACTGTGGTGGTTATGAAAAACACAGGCTAATTACAGGTACTTCACTGTGGTATCTACCAGGTTATTAACAACAGCAAATGTACAGAATTGTTTGTGTGTACATTAGTTCTTGCAACACTAAGAACACCACAAAAAGATACTAGGTAATGTATGGTACATGTATGAACAATGTAAAGCCTGCGTATAAAACCTGCATAGTGATTTTTATCTTAAAGTACTTTTCAAGTGTTCATAATAAATCTTCTAATAAGGAATAAAAATTGAATCTAAAACTAGTGGCAGATCTCATGTTACTTCCTTGACTGAAAACTGGTAGTCCAAGAGTATGGCCTGGCTAGGGAAGTCCCACACCCACTGATGACCAGATGCTGAGAAATGATGCTGGGAAAAGGACAACTACATTTATGACCCATTCCTTATGCTCTGTATGTATTTGTCACTGAAAATCTTGCAAAATGGCTTCTTACCGTTTTCTTACATAGAATTGTTTTCAGAAATCCTCTCACCTCAAATGCTCTGGTTTTCCAAATACTTTACGAAAGAGCACAAGTATCTGCTGCTGCAGCTAGGGGGTAACAAAATACCTTCCTGGTATATTGGTTGCTATAGTTTTTACCATCCTGTGATACCTCTGTTGTTTAGAGCATGCAAATACCCAGGAAAAGGATGTCTGTCTTAAGACCCAAATGCTCAATACTCAATTTCACTGTCAGAAATTTGGGCCAACTTAGTGTGCTTCCTTTTATAGGTTTTTGCTCCTATCCTCTTTTTTTTTTTTTTTTTTTTTTCCTGAGCGAAAAAATATTCAAATGTCTGCAATGTGTATTGTTTATAAGATCATACAGAGGCTAAATGGTCTCTTGTGTAAAGCTTAAAATCCTAATTTGCAGTTTGCATCGGTATGCTAATGTGTTCATGCTTCTTTCAGACAGGTTTATATCTAAATACCTCAGAGCAGTGCTGTATTCATATTGATGAGATCCAGAATGTGTTAAGAAACTTCCTTTTTTTCCCCCTCTTTTTTTTTTTTTTTTAATTATTTTTAAAGACATAAATTGGTTGCAGGGCACGGTGCCTGACTGCCAAAGGTACATGTCAGAGGACCTTGGATACTGCCACTTTCTTCCTCTCTGAATTGCCCTACATTAAGGTAAAGATCCTTCATGCAATTCCAGGTAGAAATCTATGACACTAGAAAAGTTTTGGGAAAAGTGATGTCTTTAAAAATGCCACGTACTCACAAATGGTTTTGGCCACTTGACTGTGGCTGATCTTTATTTTTTTTACTTCCTAATTTGTTGCAGTCATTTAAAGTAGAACTGGAATTTATTCACCCATCTCAAATTCTGACACATTCAGTCTAAAGGTGAGGATTTATATTCATCAAAAAGAAGTTTCCTAGCTTTTTAATCTGTATGGAGTAATGCTGAGCTTTGTTGTAGACTTTTTAAAGTTATTTCCTTGTGTAGGACTTCTTTTTTTTTTTTTTTTTTTTTTTTTTTTCTTTTTCTCCAATTGGAACCTGCAATTACTTTGCAATGGTCTTTTTAGGCTTAATTTTTTTTAGGTATCTAGTATTCAGCACTTGAAGGACTGCTTCGTTTTCCATTTTGCAGGCAAGTTCTTAAAATTCTTTTGCATGTGTTGAGGCTTTTGGCTGATTTGTCTAGATTTTTAGAATTCTTTTCTAGTGAAAACATCATGTAAGTCTGTTTCACTAACTTGAAGCTATCTATATAGGCAGAGACGCTTAGGATAAGAATGAAGTCCATGCTGTAACTCCTCCTTCCCTCCATCTATTATGTAAAAGGGATAAATAATGTAGTTAAGTTCTTGTGTCTGCCTTACACACCAGGACATACATTACTGGTCACTGGAGTCCTGGCCATTCTGCAGTATAGAATTGCATCAGAATAACCTATTCTGCTCTTAGTGCATGCTGGTCCTGTCTGACAGGCATTTGCACATCACACCTATTTTACAAACTGTGGTGACCTCTTTTCAACTTGCCAATTCCCCATGGTGTGGAGGGGATGACTAAAGGAACAGCTTAAATGGAGTAAAAGATACTTCTGCTACCATTTGCTGAACGGACAGTGTTTTTCAGGCTCATATTATAACTGAGAAGAAGCAAAGGAAGGAGGCACTGGTGAAGTGTGTAGAGGAGATAGAGACTAGGGAAGGAGAGGAAGGCTCCTTGCTGGCCATTCGAGCTCTACTGCCAGTGGAAAACAATATTTAAAAGTTCACCATTTTTCTGTGATCCCCCCAACCACACCCTAACAACAGAGATACTGAGAATGCAAATGATTGCAGCGTGCCGTAACACTAAGGCAGTGGTCGGTGTGGATATCTGGAGTTTAACGTGAGGTAAAGAATGAGAAAAGATCTGTCTTGGGGCCACTACTAACAAATGCTGCGGGTGGCACAGTAACAGCAGTGTGCGTGTCTGTGTTTAGCTTGGCAAGAATTTTTTTTCTACTTCAGATAGAGGCTCTCTGAGCGCAATCTGAGAACCAGTTTTGCAGTGTATGTGAGTGATACAACTTGGCTGGAGCAGAGCTTTCATCCACCTCTCCCACCTGCCTGCTTGGTTTCTCTAGTATCATTTTTACCTCTTAACAGTCCTTTCAAACCCATCTGTCTTCTAGGTTGTATGTTTTACCGTATATACTGCCTCCTTGCCTATGTCAACCTAAGCTCAAAAGATGCTGATCTTTTTTAAGTATCGTCTTAGAAACCTTCTTTTTCCACAGTAAACTTAAGTATGTATGTAAAATAATACAGTGAGAAGATGATGCTGCATTATTGTGTTGTGTTCTTGGCTTGATAACGGAATCTGTTCTTAAAGTAACTGATTGAAATGGGATGAGGTTCTGTCATTAGACACCAGTCACTCAGCATTTTGAGAGTAACATCTGTGTATGCATTGTGGGTGCTGTGATTTCTTAATTGCACAGTATAAGCTATCTGAATTTGTTTGACACTTTAACCAGCTTCAGGGCCTCTAAAGCAGCAGCATATTAGAGCCTGGCTGGAGCTACAGTGTTTCTGTTCCCCCAGGACCAGCCGTAGGAGGAAGCGGCCCCCTGTGCCTGTGTAATGATGATAGCGGGCACATTCTCTTGCACGGTGGTGAGTTCTGAGTAGCTTCTTACTGAACAGTTTATGTTGGTGTACTGAGGCTTCATGCTCTGTCCCTTTAGACAACAGGATGAACATTTCAAGTTGGTATAACTTAAGCTAGATGGGGATTATCTTGCTATGAAGCAAGTTAATTGTTAACTTGAAAGATATGCCAGTGATCATTTTTTGGCCCAAGATCTTTAGTATCTTAACAGTCAGTGAAAGAGACTGTATGGCTTTTCTAGAAGACTTTCTGAGCATGCAGAGTGATTCTGTCGTATATTCAGCACCTTTAAACATTTGCTTTTAAATTTTTCATATTTAATATATGGATCTGAATGTAAAAACATGGTATTCCAGAGTTTTGGGGGAAGTTTTAAACACAGGCTTCTACATGCTAGATTTCCCTCTGCAGAGACGATGATTTGTTTTTTAAATTAAAAACAATCCCTGTGAACTCTAATCTTTATATAACATCGAAGAACACATTTGTCTCTTCCTGCAGTGTAAGTGAGAACATATATGCCTATATAAATATATACTGGCACTTGTTTTTTGCCTTCAAAATGGCTTGTGGGCCATAACTGAACAGACTTCTCGGTTACTATGCTTGGATTGCTTATTTAATACTTCCAAATTTAAATATTTTATATGCGTTGGTTTGTGGCAAAAAAATGCAGTAAAAAATTAAAACTGGCAATTTATTTTTTTGAAGGAGAATTACTCATTGGATGAAACATACACTTCTCCAACAAATGGTCATTTTTTCCTGTACTACAGATGTTCCTTTTCAGTGCTTATAACTTAGGAGCACGAAGGACATTGAATAGCAAATACCTTTATAGCATCTTGGTATAAGAAAATGTAATTCTGGTCTAGCAGAGAAATTACATAGTTGCTTGGGTTTTTTTTTTAAATGTGGAAGTGCAAATTAACGTACATCATGTAGGCATGAGGTGAGATGTTTCACTCAGTCAGGTACATTACATTACTCTCTTGCAGTTTCTCCAAGTTGGTATGGAAGTAATGTTTTATTAATGTAGATAAATAACATTTTCTAGTATTCCTGAACATCCCATAAGCTTTTCAGGCAATAGAGGTTCTTTATCTGAAAATACTCGCTCTGATAAGCTTTCATACATATATTAAGGCAGACCAGCTTCTGTCACAGGTCACCTCATTTGCTAATTATTCAGAATTCAAATCGGGTATTTGCAGTGAAATTAACATGCAGAAAAAGTGTTTCTGAAGGTGTTTTCTGCTAGGAAAAAAAGGCAAAATTTAGAGTAACGTTTAGAAACATACAAACATTCTTATTCACATGGACTTGGTTGCTGTAGGGAATATGGGAAAATAGTGAATCATAAATAAAGTGGAAGTAAGATGGCCTGAAGTTATGGCCTCAGAGTTTCGTGAAAGGTCTCTCTTTCCAAAGGCTTCCATTTGGTGGAAGCAAGAGGATCAAGGATGGTGCAAGGAGTGTACACATGGAGGTAGAGGAAATTCACAATGGCTGGAAAAAGAAAAGGAAAAGGGGTTATGAATCTGGTGACGTGAATGGGGAATCTGTTCTACAGATGGCTTAGGCCATCTAGTTGTGAGCCTGGGAGGAGAGAGAAGAAACATTCATAGGGTTGGTCTGTTTTTGGCCATTTGGATGGTGGCTGTTACCTCTCATGCCATTCCTTGGTGCTGGTTGGTTTGGTGTCCCAGATTGATCAGCTCATAGCTAATTTCAAAACACATCCTCAGCATTCATAACATGTTTATTCTTGTGTGGCAACTTGTGGTGCAGAAGAAGAGGTAGTGAATTTTGTTTCATTCCAGCTCGAAGATACTTCCAGACATTTGTAGCAAACAATGCAGATGCGATCATTTTTCCATCTCCTCCCCCAGTACCTCAGGCAAAGCTCTGTTAAGTAAATTTTAAGCCAAGACAGAATGAGGTGCTGTGGTGGGAGGAGGAGTGCACTTTGAAAAGATAACTTCGTAGTCCCTTGCAAGTGTTTTGTCTTTCTCTGTCATGGTGCTGGTATGTAATTTGAATCTTGTTAGGACTGCCTGCATCTTGAGTATCTGCCTGAGCGTAGGTGTCATACCATACGTATCAGATGATAGCTCTTACTCTTTGTCGTCAAAGACTCCCATGTCTATGGCTAGTAACTACACTTCGGAGGAGAAGGCAGGCATGGTTTGCGGGAGCTCTGCTATGTACGTTGACAAAGATCCATTGCTCTGGTGTTCTTCACATGATGCTGCTTCCTCATCTTGATGAGACGCCAGTAGTGCCATTTGCCTCTGTAGTTCTTTTTGTATAAGAGTTGTGATGCACCTAGTTACTGACTCCTTCCAGATGAAGCTTGGGTGGACAAAGGAGCAGCATTGGAGACTGAGCTGTGAAATTGCTTATGCTAAGAGTAGACTGGTAAGAGCTCTTAGCACTTCCAGTTGAAATAGCGTACAAGAACTTTTGGAAGTCCTAGAGAAGGAGAAACGTTTCAGAAAACGATAAGAAAATTGTTATCTCCTCCCAAAATGCAATGAAAATTTGCTAAACTGTGCACAGTTTTATGTCTTAGACCTTTTTTCTTTGGGAATAGGGCTTCAGGTCACCTGTGCAGCTGCTCAGAATCTGAAGGAGGATGGTGGCCCAGCAACAGGAGAGGAAACAAAGAGAGCACTGAAACTGTTCATCACTGCGGTACTTGTTAATGATTGTTCTGGGTAGTAGCAATAATGAGCAGTTGAAAGAAGTACTTTATGTACCCTAAATAAATTGCTTCCAAACCTTGTAATTGCCACAGTTCTGGCTTTCAGAAGACCTGGTAATGAATTTTTGAGTGGTGTCCACATGTTGTGCCTGTTACTGTACTTGAGTTCCTTCCCATTTTGAGTCATCTCATCAAGGGATGGATGTTATTACCTGAATTGAATATATTTGTCCAATATTGGGAACAGTAGTGATGGTGAGCTTGAAATAACTTTGCAACTGACTGCAAGTGATTATTTTTTTCTGTAAGGCCACCTTTTCATGATTCTGCTATATTACTGATAGGTGCGTCATTTCAGATGGTACTGCCTGGAAAACCCAGCATACTGGTTATAAGCAGCAGCCTCTAAAGGGTACTTTTATACATGGGAGAAAATAGATGCCGTCTTGTCTTGGAAATGTAAACACCACTGAGGTGTTTTGAATGCCAGAAAATGCCTTAGGTTCAGATGGGCATGATGAAGCTAAATGTCCCTTAAAGGCTTGTGGCATGTGCCTGCAATCAGAATTTAACACAGTTCTCGCCTTCTGCTGACAAAATAAAAAGGAGAAGGAAGTGGCAGATTTTTTTTTTTTTGAAAGAGAAAAGTAGGGAAATCTGGAGAGACTTTACCTCACTTACATGAGCTCTTCCTACATGTATAATTTAACATGGCACCTTATATATAATTTAGCATGTGAAATAAACATAACATTTGAATTTCACAACTGGAACTCTTCTACTTACAGAAGTGGATTTCTTTTTTCCATCTGCTTTTAATTTAAAAATTCAGTTTCTTAAATGAAATGAACATGTATCATGACATACAAACATTGAATCCTAAGAGTAAAGATTGCATGACACCTTGTGCCCTTCCTAGGACAGTGAGCTGAACCACTGTACAAGGTCCATGTTGAATTGATGTCAGTGTCATGACTGATAAATCACTTTCATCCTGCAGCACAGCCTTATTTATAAATAGCTCTTTAATAGAATGCCCTAAGTTTGCAATGATGCTTTTCAAACCCCTGAGAATACTGGCTCTTGCCTCGAAGAGCTTACAGTCTAAATTAAATAGATAACCAGGAAGAAATGATCAAAGAAGAGAGAAGTGCAAAGGAGAGAAGCGGTGGGTAGGGGGGAAGGGAGGTCGGCATAAATCTCGGGAGACCAGGTCCTGGTTTTATATTCTTGTGTCAGCTTCTTATTTTTAGAAGGAATATTGTTTGCTGTTGTTATAATTGAAATCAGATAATGTTTTGGAGCAGAGCTCACTGAACAGACTCGCTGGTCTTGATGAGTTTTGTAGAGGAAGAGAAGGGTGTTCTGTTGTGTGTGAGGAGAAGAAAGGCTATCTTAGACATTAGGAATAGCATGAATATGCTGCTTGCAAGGAGATTTTACAATAGGTGAACAACTAGTGTCCATAAGTTTTGCTTCATTGATTTTGATTCATTCCAGCTGAGGATATAACCCAGTGGGAGCAGTTAGGAGAAAGTAATAGACCTAGAGGGGAAAAGGACATTTTTTTTACCTCTCTTAAGCCTTTCTCCTTGCAATCTGAATTGCACCTTTGCCCCCTGAGTGAGTGCTTTGGTGTATCATGCACAACAAGCGACTTACTGTGCTGGCCCTCTTGAAGAAACAGAATAAGGGCTGTTCACATTGCCTCTTCCCTGTCTTCTGCCATGTAGGTGTTTGACAAAGACTTCAAAAATGGGATGCTACTTTTATTTAAGGTTTCTTCAATAGCCCAAAATAACAAAATTGATTTAGTTTGGTGCACTTGCAATTAAATGGGCGTGCTGTGCTTTTTTGTGTTTGGGGTTTTTTCATGCTGCAAAAAGTTTGCTTTTTATGTTGCTTGCTCATCAGAGTCTTTGAAAAGTAAATAAATCTGAGAGTCACTAGGCATTAATCTGTGACTCGCCGTGATATTTATTGGCCATAATCTATAAGCATTCACTTGATGTCTGTCTTTTATTTTGACTACAAGGCAGTCTTGGCTTTGGTATTTCACAAATAGAGCTGATACCATTTTTACTTGTCATCATCCCGAATCTGCTCTTGGTGGAATACCAGCCGTGGTGTAGGAAAATGAATACAGTACCTCGAGGAAGAAAGAACATTCAGAAATTGTAAGTTGAGCAGAACTGATGGATCAGCAGAAGGGGTTTAGGTGACCAAATGCTAACAAATGGAATAGTTTTGGATAGGACAAGTCCTGATCTCCCTGTTCTCACTCAATTTTCAAATAAACTTAATGGAAAAGTAAAGTAATGCAGTAGCGATGTTGTGTAGAGATAGAAGTAGCAGTTATGTTTCAGTTTGCGATTTTGACCCTTCTTCTCTTCCTCCTGTTAATGTGTCTGTAAGGAAATATATGTATACACACATGTAACAAAGTTCAGTAAAACTTTGAAGCCATTATAGAATCATAGAACGGTTTGGGTTGGAAGGGACCTTCAACGATCATCTAGTCCAACTCTCCTGCTGTGGGCAGGGACATCTCTCACCAACCAACAAAAAACAACCAAAAAACCCAATGAAAAAACCCCGCCACAAAATAAAAAAAACAACCCCCCCAAACCCCTATGTCTATTCCTTATATATGGATGAGGAAGGCCATTGCTTCCATATATGTATATTATATATATTTCTCAGATATGACAAAGTACCTGCAAAAGTTGAAACTTGTAACTCTAGTTTTACAGGGCCAGGCCTGACATGCAAAACTATGTTGACGTTTCGGGTTTTGTAGTCTTAGCCACTGTCTTGTATTTGAATTTAAGCAGTTAGCGTTCCTGAGGAGAGAGGGTGAACTAAAACTTTTACTTGTTAGATTTTACACTGTGTGCTGTATTTTAAATGTACAGACACAAACATGGAGAGTTAATTCCAGGTTTGAATTTGCTATCCCCTCCCAAATTAGATATCATTTGGAAATCTTGAATCATGATATGACAGAGAAAGTGGAAAACAACTTCACAGAACATATAGATGATTTATCATTTAGCATTATTTTCTTTTATATTTAACATCCTGTCCACAGCGCGCTCTAGGAGGTGCTGCTGTAGCTCTGGATATGATAGGAAGAAGTAGAGTAACCAAATTTCTGGTGTAGTGTGATAAACTGGAGTGGAATTTCTTTTTTAAATTCATCATTTCCATAGATATTCTCCTCTGAAATGTAAATAAATCTGCAGGTTAGAATGCACAGAAAATTCCAAGTGGTACTTCTGGCCAGTTTATACGCCCACTTCAGGTAAATAAATACAGTATGATTTTACATTATTTAACTTTTGGAGTAAAAATCAAAAGGGTTTGTAATAGTACTTATTTTTATTACACTGCTGTTCTGAATAAATTGGTCACGCTCTGAAGCTGCATAGCTTAATGCAGAGTTCCCCCTTCCCCCCCCCCGTATTTGTTTCCTAGGTGTCTAGTAGGCAAGGTGCTTACAACCTGTTTGAAACATTTCATTTATGTCTCTGCCAGTGACTGTGTGTATCTCTTTAGGTTGGGGAGAATGAGAACAATGTTGTTGCAAACTGAAATCTTGGCAATCAACCTGAGTGTTGGTAGCAGAGAACAGGGGGATGATGGAAATTGGGGGAAGTCTGTTACTTTTCAGATGGTCACCTGTGGAGGATGGTGAGACAAGCTGTTGCTCCTGAGAGTGGGTGTGAGTTTAGGGTCTGAAAGTATGGCGGTGCTGACTTGTTCCATATCCATTGGAAATGAAAAGCAAATGGAAACCCAGAGATAGAGAACTGGAGCATTTTAGTTTGTGGCAATTATTTTTAGAGCAGTAATGTCATTGCCATTCAGCTGGTCTCATAAAATGGTCAGAATTTATTAACGACCTACAGTCTGGTTATGGAAACTTTACAGACACTGGAGTTACGGAAAACTTTGCCTTTCAGTACATATGCCATCAGTGATGGTTGTAAAATATTTCCAGTGCATGGAAAAGTTTGCCAGTCCAAGAGAAGTTATCATGTCAAATACAGCATCCCAGTATGACTCCTAAGATATTTCAAACCAATAGAAACTTAAGCATAACCAGTGAGTGTGTTTCCTTAAAAACAGTGCTAAAGTCATAGCTTAAAAATGTATCTCATGGAATTGTGGAATTTGTATGCCATGGTCTGAAGTGTAGAAAGTCTCTGTGCCCATTTTCTTCAGTGCAAGGAACTTCAATATAGAAGTGATGATCAAAATGCTTGATACTACACCCACTTGTTATTTGGAAAGATGAATAAGATGGTTTTAATTCCCATTTTATAAGCAGACAGTTCTATAAGATTGGTATTGTGTCCAGGCTGTGGATGTGGTGCACACAGATAAAATATTATGTGTTATTAAAAAGTAGTGGATTCAGAAATATGAAGTATTGCTGTTGCCACTGTACAGTGGTCAAGTTCTCGACCGTGCCTCAATAAGACCATTCCACTTCTCATTTTCTCTTCATAATGTGCTGATTTTATTTTATTGCACAGCCATACCCACGTTCTTGTTTTTAACTTGAAGTTAATGAAACATCTTGCTGATACTTTTCCATTAACCTTCCTTGGATGAAGGTAACAGTGGCGTAGCACAATATTTTTTTTTTATTGATTCCCTCCTTTCCCTCCCCGAATTGCTAAGCCAACACAGAGAGGAGTGAAGAGCTATTTTTAAAATACCTGTTATGATTAAAAACTGTAGATAAAAGACACTGACAATTTTTCTCTTACTCTGCTCTCTTGGTTGTCAGCTGTTATTGGAGCAATTTAACCTCCAGCTGGGAGGGTGGACAAGTAGCACCCTCTTGGATCTCTTTGCAGTGCAGGCCATGAAGATAGCTTTGTGGATGACTTTATGCAGTGCCTCACGTTAGCCAGTTTTCCAAAAGCAAATTGACCTTTGCTGTATAATGTTTTATGTCAAGTAGGAGATCAGACCTGCAGCTGCTTGTGCTGGAATTTCCTCTAAGTGCAGTATTAGATTTTCTGTTGTAATGGTGATACCGGCTATTATGCTAGTTGGTGTTTCCTCTGTTCCCCCTCCCGCTTTTTTTGATTCAGCCAGGGCTGCCTCTAAATGTGCCTGTGGAAGTCCTTACTGGAACTTGTAATGGCAGGGCAAGAAAGGGGAGCCCCGAGCATCTCAACCTAAAAATACCCTCCCTGTGGAGCTTGCTCTGTGCAGGTGTAGCTAGCAGTAACATCTCCTCCACCTCTTCTGGTGGCATCTCTGCGCACTGGGGCTTTCGCTGCAGGCTGGAATAGCAGAGAGAGGTGGGATGTGGGCCCCAATCCCAGCCCTACAATCAGCAGTTTCTCTAGTGCCTTGAAACTGAACAGAAGAGTGGCTAAAATGTGTGCTAACTTACAAGATTCAAAGTGATACATTTGTCTGCTGGGCCTTCTTCAAGCTGTGGAGGGAAAAATAGAACAAGCTTAAGTTTTTCCATAATTTCCCCTCCCGTAGCCCAAAGGAGACTGTACGGCAGAGATGTCTTCTCTAATCTTCTCTTCCTACCCTGCATTATTTTCTTTCCCTCCTCCTTTCCTTCTGTCTCACAGCTCCCCTCCCCACACGCACACACGCAGACTTTTGACAGCACACCAGTTTTATTCTCGAGCTCTCTTTTTAGCCCACACGGGTGTCTAGTCAGTGCCTTAGCCCTGGCTAATACACGAGAGTTTGAATAAATGTATAACAGCAGGTAGCAAGTGACTGTTGACAGGGTGACATATTGACTTAATATCTTGTGTTATGTGATATGAAGGATGTGCCTTTTGGTGTATATTTTCATTTTAATTTTTTTTGGTGTTTCTTATGCAGACACTTTTAGGCAGTTTTGAGTAATTGTCTGAAATCATTAACATGTTTATTAAATAAGGAAGCAGAGTGCATTATCTAGCAAATCAATTATGTAAATGCAAAAAAAAGCATAAGAGATTAGTCTTTAACTGTTGCTGAACTGCATCCACTTCCCTAAATTATAGATGAAAGTAGTTGAGGTTTCTGTGACTGCATGTATGTGTGGTATTAGGCTCCACTTTGCTCTCTTGGAGCTTAAAGTAACAGCAATTAATTGGTGCTATTGTGCAAGAAGAGGGCATTCCTGATGTACACTAATGAACGCCAGTGTGCATACATCCTTTCTATACAGGGAAACAGATGGTCTGTAGTGAAGAACAGAAGTAATCTCAATTCGAGGGTCTGGATGACAAGATAAACTGACAGCGAAGCCCTAGCAATTTATTCTCTCATCTAGACATTGGGAAAAAATCTCCAGGAAAATCTTGTTAATCTCTAGCATTTTTAGCAGTATGTTTTCTTTCTGGTGACTTATGATCAAATGAGACTGTGCCTCTACAGTTTCACCAGTCCCCAACTTCAAGAGGAGGGGAGAATAGGGCTCATCACTCACTGCATGTGTGGAAAACTCACCCCTTTCAATTACAGCTATGTAAATGGTGTGTGTAGGGGACCACGTGGTAATAACAGCACAAACTACACTACTCCATTTTCACCTGCTGCATTTTCGGTTGTGCTCAACTGGAAAGAGAATACTGTTCTGTCATTCAGGCAACTGTGACTTTACCACTGCTCTGAAGCATATTGCAGAAAAAGGAGGAAGACTTGGATCTGATGTAAGTGGTGGATACAAGTTCAAGAGTCAGAGAAGAGGTTATGGGTACGTTTTAGAAGTAAGTGAAACTCATGGAAACATTATCATTCTTCTGTATTACCTACATGTATGGTCTCAAGCTTCCAGGAGGAGCTGGGGCCTTCCCAGAGGTTATCACTGTGCAGCAGAGAAGTGGAACATCTATCACACTGTTTTTTCACTACACTATTGTTTTGCTACCATGTCAGCTTCTGTGTGTCTTCCACAGAGGTGTGCAGAGGTTGGACCACTTCCAAATGCCCAGCACAGGGGATGGAGAATTTCCCTATAATGTTGATTTTGCAGATGATCACAAACGCTCAAATTGTCTACAGCACAGCTGTCCTGAGGACACTGTAGTTTCATCCCGACTGGAATGCTGGCACAAATTAATCTGCTCTTTATTTCCTTTGTTTTTATTTCTTATCCAGGCTTGACTTTGGTTTGTTGAAGTGACTAATTTCTGTTGGCTTGACAGATCACATCCTATCACCAGAAACCAAGGTTGCCTCCAAGGAATGGAGGCAAAGAACTTTTCTTTCTCCTTCTCCTCTGGTACTCACTCTTGTCCCCTAGTCCTGACAGGCAGCTTGATGAAGAAAGGCTTTGCAGCCTTACCTCTCTTTTCACAGACTGTGCGCTGCAGTGACAGAGTCATTACACCGGGTATTGCAGGAGTTAACTTGTCATAAAATCAGCAACTGTGCTACAGAGCTTAATATAAAGAATGGACACTGCTTTCCTGTATTCTCACCATGTGAGTTGGAGGCAGCTATTGGAATGCAATTCAGTACACCAATGCAGTCACATACGTCTGAATTGGCTATTTGCTGTCATTTGAAGACTTTCTGGAGTGTGTATTGTTGTGATGTTAGAAATGTGGAGATACGGTGATTTAGCTGGAGACAGTAAATTTTATTATTGTGCCTGAAAGTAGGATTGGTTTAGTTTCTGATGAAATTTCCATTCATGAAAACCTTGTTTAAAGGTGATGCCTTCCCAGGAGTTCTCAGTGTTAAAGTAACAGGACATTAAGCGTGTCATGTTTATTAATTGTCAAAATTAGATCAATCATAACAAGAGCTAACAGATATGTCTGGTGGAGCTGAAAGATGAAGATGGAAGAGCTAGCAGATATCACCAAGGAGCTAAGAGATGCCAGGAGAGATGACAAATGTGGCTGGATGAGCTGAAGAGGGATTGGAAAAATGCAGTCCCAGTCATTGCCTCAGGGAAGAAATAGTAAACCTTGTAGACATTGAAAAAATGTCTCAAGTGAGCAGGAATGGAAGGGTTTATTTTGTGCCATTGTCTCTGACTCTCACTTGCAGTGTCTGCCTCTTCCTCTTCATGAGAAGTTACAATAGAGGAACGAATGCTGTGATATCTGGGATTTGGAATTTTATTCATGTTCAGATTAAAAAGCAAACTGTAAAATATTACTGTGCTTGTGCTGATTCTTTCCGACCTTAGCAGTGTCCATGCTTTGGCACTTGCAGAGACTTGAGAATCTTTAGCCTGCAGTGTTAAAGATCTTTATCCCGCAATGACTCATTGGGAACAGATTCCTGTACCTGGACAGAGAGTAGGAATAAACTCAAGGTTGAAAGGTGGGTGATCCAAGTCCAGCTCTCTGCTTTCACAGAGACTTTGGGCAGCAGATACAGTGGTGTCATCTGTGTGACTGTTGTAGTTCTTCTGTGTGAAGCAGGAAGAGCACTCTGTGGTGATATAAGATGGAATGCATTGGGGTTTGCGAAGTACCCAAGTTTTGGGTTTGCAAAGTACTCAGGTGGCTCTTCTTCCTTGGCCAGGGAACTGTTAGTTACAGAATGGAACCTATATCATTAAGTATATATTAATAAGAAAACAACATCAATATGGCCTTTTGAATGTATTCAAATATGAACTATATTCCTTATTAAATACATCCCCTTACTTAAGGGATGTCTTTATCTGGAATGTGCAGGTAGCTGTTGCACTGAGGTTTTTAACTGGAGATTGCACAATACCCTTTTCTGTTATTTCCAGTACCTTAAAAGCACATTGGGCTATAATAAAAAGAATAACAGAAACACATCATACTGCATTTAGTAAAGTATCCCATCCTTTTACAAATACTTGTTTTTCAAAACCTAGAATGAGAGCTAAATTCCTGAGTAGTGCCTTTTTAAAAGGAGAGCTCACAGAGCTTTTTCGGATAATGAAGAAAGTACTTCATACGATAATACTGCATAGGTATGGCGCTTCCATAAAAGTTGGTTCAGAAAGGCTGCAAAACACCCCCTCATTGATGCTATAAATACATCTTTGTGATGAAGCTCAAAATGTGATGAAAATATTTTGATATTGTGTTTTTAACTTTTGATACATCTCTTGGCTTGAAAGATAAAAGGATTCACTCCTAGGATTTACACTCCTCTGATGTGATTAAAACCAGATAGGTGTACTGTAAATAGAATATGCTCTGTGTGATGGTAGGTATGGCTTAGTGTTTTTGAGCAGGAGGTTTCTTACTGTGGAAAAACAGCTTTTCTTGATGAGTTGCTTGTCACTGTTTTCAGCAGCACCTCCTTTCATCTATTATTCATTTTGGAAGACTTAATAGTATGGTTTGGGTGTGGGCTGGTACCAGACACCAGTAGAGTAACCCCTGCAAAAATAAGAGATCCACAGAGCTATCGGGGATAGAGTGGAAAAGAGTGCAAATGTATCTTTGGTTTTCAAAAATAACTCCTCTATCCAAACAAGAGCCGCAATGTTATGTGCTGTAAACTCTATCTTACAGCCCCCTATTTAAATGCCTGATTGAGCAGACAAAAAGATGGGTTTCTGTGCACCTTATGCCCATGTGAACCAAGACTCCTGTCCTCTAGTGAAGGGAGATCTACCCCCATTGTCTGATAATGACTGGAACGTGGAGCAGTATCTAGGAAGACTGCATCTAATATTTTTCTCTAGCCCATTAACACAAACTGGGGTGTTTGTGGAAGGTCTACAGTTTCTTCCCCATGGTTTACTCTGAGGTCTGTGGGGCTGTAGTTTGGTGTGCATGTAATGACTGTGAAGTCCTATGTGACCGTGGATTTGTTGCAGTCGCTATGTGCATATAGATGGATGTATTTATAGAAGAATCACTGTGAATGTGAGAAATAAGCCTTTGAAGTGTCAAGCCAAATATTCTGGGGGGAAAAAAGAAGATTTCTTGTCTACATCAGAAGCTTGCATTTCATATAGACTTGTCTTATTTTACCCAAAATATCTCCCCACAGGTTAGGGGAGCTGAAAACAATAATAATAATGGGGAAATGTAAGAGGAGGGAGTGTGTGTGTGAGAGAGGGTGGGAGAGAGAAGAGGGAAATAACAAACATCTCTGAAATGTTTTTGTTCCTCCTTACTTAAGGCTTGTTTCTTTCCAGTAGCTTTTTCTCTTACTTTATTTCCTGTTCTGTCATGGAGCTGCCAGGGAGACAGAGCTGTGTTGCTTTCCCTTTGGTCAGACGCCTGCAGGTGTCCTGCTGGCAAGGAACAAGAGATGGAGGACACCTTCCAGCATTCTCTAAGCAGGCTGGACCCCCCCAAAGCTCCGTGACGTGATGCTAAGTCAGGGTGATGGGAGCTATAAGATGGATGCATGCCCCTCAGCTCCCAGCATGGCTGCCACCACAAAACTAGCCCAAGCCTCACAAAGCTTTTCCTTTGTTCGTTGCTTTCCTTAGGGAAAGAAAAGGCATACGGATACTCTGGAGTCCCAAAAGAAGGGGTCCACTAGTCTTTCATTAAGCTACTACTGTGATATTACAAGAGTAGGCTGAGTGACTTTTGGATGTGGATTAAAGCCAAGGAATGTTACCAAAAGGAGGCTTTTTGCAAAGCAAAATAAAACACGGAAGTTTTTCAGAATTAACTCTTCAATGGATGGCAGTGGTTTTGTGCATTACTTTCATTCTAAAAATAGGAAAGCAATCATTTTTATCGAGAACTGTTTCAGGCTGCAATTCCAGACTGGTAGGCGTCTTGGCACATGTTGCCACTGGGACATCTCAAAATCTTCAGTTGGTGCTTTCAGTGAGAAATCCTTGCTCTCTGTTAGCAGGTTTGAGAAGTGACTCTGCTTCCTTTGCTGTATCTTTGATTTGAATACAATATATCCTTGTCCCCATTGAAATTTCTAAGTTTTTCTCTCAAAGAAATAAATCCTGAGAGGGCCATCTACGGTGCCTGTATAACCTTCAAAAACATACATTGCAAATAGTTTGTGGTGTTAAGGATGAGAAATTCTTACTTTCTTGCTTGTAGGTAATTACTTATGTAGTGCTCATTATTTCCAATATCATAGGTGATCTTTCCATTCCTTGTTCTTTTTAGTATAATGTGTGGTACTGAAGCTGAAGAAAACCAAGAGGGCTGGCTTAGAAGTGGGATGCAAGATAGTCTATTTTTAAAATACCATATACTTTGTAGTATTAAGTCTTTTTATGCTATGATGCAAGGTTGTGTGCTAACAGCATGCACTGTTAAGAGATCGTTTCAGTCCTGAGCTACTAAATCCTTCCAAACAGTGTGATTTTAAACAAGGTCCTTGAAATCTAGCCCAGCTGTTTGTTGTGCTCTGTATTCGAAATCCATTATTTCGTATCGTACATTGATGTGATCTGTGTGACTTGTTTTAGTTTTGTTCTTGGAGAGTGTTGGTAAAATAGCAGTGATGTTAATGTTTTTCTTTAGTGTCCTGGAGGCTTAAGCAAAAAATCTTAAAGTAACAATAGGTTGCTAGCTTCCAGCTTTAGTATGCATTTTGAATAATTTTAGAGACCCCCAAATTAAGTGAGCGAGAGTGTGGAATTAAGACAATGTTAAAACATAGCTTCAATTAGCTGTAAGTTTTAATAATTGCAAATGCTTCATCTTTTCATGGAAGTATCTTGATTGGACTGGGCCTGCACCTTGGCATTTGAATTGACTTGCGCTGCTGTACGTAAATGTTAACATGCAGCAGACACTGCAGGCAGATGAGCTGGCTGCCAAAGGAAGGGCATTTTTCAAATGTATCGCTGTAGTGTTGAATGAGAAGCTGAGAATATGGTTTCTTTGAGAGATTTAAAATATTAAAGAAGCCAGTAGCAATAAATGAAAGTACACCCATTGGTTAACAGCATTTGGCTATATATCAAGACCATTTCTGGAAGTAAAACTTGTAACGTAAATTACTGAATACTGAATTACTGCAATGTGTTAAGGATTCTTTTTAATTACAGGATGTTAAGGCTTCAAAAATAAAATTCTTCAAAGTTAATCATGGAGTAAAATAACTCCATATTTAGCTGAGCTTCAACTTCATTAAAACTGTTCAAACGGCTGATGGAGCCCTAATAAGTTTTGTTCAAAGATACGACATCTTTGAAAATTTTCTGTAAATCTAACTCTATTATCTTTGATACTCTCTAATTGGATATAGCAATCTCTATTCATGTTGTTTAGTGGATTGCAGCTGTGATAAGGTGTTGTGAATGTATCCTGTTGTCCTGAATTTAGCAAATCCAGGGATTGTAAGGGCTATTTTCACAGTAGTATTTAAGCCCTTCAGGCAATGTTTTATCATAAGGCAAGTACAAAATATGTATTTTGCCTTGTATAAATGTAAGACCACTTTGGGGAGTGGAAGATGGGGGAAAAATGGAATAAGCAACATTCTGACAGTATCAAATCATTAATGAGGGCACTGGTTCCTAAATTATTTACAGTGTATTCCATGAGCTCATCTGTTTTAGAATTCTTAATATTGAATGTGGTGTTTGTTATATACAAATATTTCTCTCTCTTTTTCTTTCAGGTTTCCTTTTTGTGATATAATTTAATTACTGATGCTGTTTACTCTCTGGAGCTGTAAAGATACTCTTTTTTCTTCTGCAAAGTAAAATCACTAACTAATTTACTACAGAGTATGATCTCAGCAGAAGCTGTCAATACTGTGTGGATGATGGAGAAGCATAGGGTCATAGTATTTCTTTTCACAGACAGAGGTAGACCAGACACGGACACGATGGGGAGCAGATACCGCATTCTGTCATCTCCAGGAGGACGCTAGCTGGTGCTCCTTCCTTGCCTGCTGTATCCTGGCGCCCCTGGCTGTGCGGGCAGGGAGCCGGGCAGTGTTCCAGTGCCCTCTCTCCTGTGTGGGAGCTGTTACTTTCAGGACCATCAGCTGTTCATCCTCTTTTTGGTGTCCCTTAAAGCAGCTTAAACAGCAGATACAGAAGTAGCATTTTGCCCTCTGCTGGGAAAATGGGTTTGACAAATAAGTGATGTGAACTGTTGTGACAAACGTTCTGTTTAAAGAAACTGCACAAGTCTGAAGAAATACTTACCAGGCTTGTAGAAATTTCTTTTGTGCTTCATTTTCTCAGATGTTGTAGCAATGGCACAAGTTTCTGTTCTCTTTCTCTTTAAGTGTGTGATGTTTTTTCTCCTTTATGATAGCTATTCCTTCTATGTCAGTGTTGTCATTAGAAGTCATCTGTGGCTATCAGTCAGGCTCGGATGAAGTCCTTTGCCCCCAGTCCCTTCTAATAATATGAGGGCACTGAGTGACTGCATCCTACCCTGCCACTGTATGTGTGGATCTGATTTGCAGCATGAAAAATCAAACACACAAAAAGTGGAAATGGCCTGGTTTCTCATTCTGGTTTGGAAGTAGGCAAAATACTTTCTGCATTTCTAGTGTAATTTCAGCTAAAGTTGTTGGAAGGATAATAAAAGCAGGGATTTTTTTTACTTTGCTCTGAAATTTAGTTAGGAACAATTTTTTTTCACTGGTGTCTTGTGATGCTCCTCAAATGAGCCCCTACTTCTTAAATAACTCTAATTGTGGATATGATCATTCCTCCTTTATATTTATCTTGTTAACAATGACATAGACTCTTCCACTACAAAGTTATACAATGTATTAATGAACACAATACTTTTCATGATGTTTAGCTGGCCAAATACCTTCTTGCATACCACCAGCGATGACAAAGCCTGGTTTTCTGAAATAATACATATATCATCTTAAAAATATTGTTATAGTAGATAAACTTCATGCCTTTTCAGTGAAAAACATCGTTATGCTCAACTCTCAGCTATACAAATGAGAAAACATAAAACGAGAAGTATTAGTAAGATGAGAAAATACTATTTAGCTTATTCCCCTGTATCCAAGAGTCTCCATTTTAGTATTGGTATTGCTATTTTATTGAACTTACTTTGAAACGGAGAGGCTGATTAACATGAAGCATCAACACAAAGCCCTTGTGCTTTGTTAATGGAACCGTAATGTATTATTGTATTTTGGGGAGGTGAATTTTATTCCTGTCCCTGAAGTGCAAAGAAGCTTCACAAGACTTTTCAGATCCTTTCAGTCTTCTTTGATGTAGGGATATTTTTAATTGTGGTTTGAGAGCCCTCCTATGTTTAGGTGAATTTTTATCCTTGGGAGAATTTATCTGGAGTATGAGAGATACTGTGCTCTGTGGCTGCTATCCGTCAAGAATTTTAGGATTTTTAAAGTGAAAACTGTAGTTCATACAGAAAAAATTGGCATAAAAGTCCCACAGAAGACAATGTTATTGAAGATGTTTAGACATCTATCTTCTGTTGAAATACTTAGCATATGTTAGAAGCTTTATCAATGATATTTAGTAGTAATGTACTGTGGAGGTCCTTCTTATTGCTACATTCCATTTGATACTCCATGAAATGGAAATTTCAGTCACTGTAACTGAACTGAATTAGCTTTTGTTTCTTACGAGTTGTCATTTTATCTGCAGCTCTGCCCCAAGGAGGTAAGTGATTACTTTATTTTACTGTATTTTCTTGAAGGAGCTTCTTCACATTAAGAGAAATAGCTCAGGAGCCGGTAACAAAATAGAGATGAGACCCATATTACCTCCTTGATAGTTTGTGAAAATGCCAAATGTATACTTTGATTTTCTGCCCAGCTGAAAAGTTGGTTTAGTTTTAAAAACCTGAATTCTCCTATTATTCATTTTTTATAATTTTACTTCATTTTAATTTATTAAGCTTGGTGATTAAAAAAAAAAAAAACAAACCCAAAAAACAAACAAACCCCCCCCCCAAACACTTATGAGGTTTGATTTAAAATCTGTATGAAATGACTCTTCTTTGAGAGCTGTTGTTATGCCCTGCATCACACACAGGTTGTGTACTTGTGGCATCAAGTAACATCATATTTATAGAACCCCCCCCCCATGTACTTGGTGTGGGTTTTTTGTTGTTGTTGTTCATGTGTGTGGACACATTTTCATGTGCATTATTAAATGAAACCTTGTTTAAAATTGACTGTTGTCTAAGGCTCACAGTGAAGGGGTTTATTTTTTTAATAACTCCTCTGCATTGTGCTTTTTCCAGTTGTTTTTATACAATGTCCCACTTGAATAGAATGGCTTGTTTGATAGAATGTGGAAAGATGTATTGTGCCAGGATGTTTGCAAATTGGATGCATGCACGTGCACAATCCTGTCATAAGATTTAGTGAAGGTGTCTGGACATTTTCTTAACTTGGAGAAGAAGGTGGGGATGGAGGCGGGGAGTGAATTGATGGGGTACAGAGGCACTTCCCTATGTTTTGTAGAGTTCTACTGATATATGAGTATTGTTCTGTGGTTATGGCACGTATATTGAAGCTGTTGAAAGCTGTTCCCAGCTCTGTCACAGACTTCTGATGCAGCCATGCACAAGTTGTTTGGTGCCTCAGAGCCTCAGCTGTCAGTATTGTCAGGTTCCTGAAGGTCCTTTGATAGCACTGCAGAAGTGGGGACGGGTGATTGTGGTATGAATGAAGGCAATGAGCTTATTGCAATAACGGCAAGTTTGGCAGGATTATTATACTAATAGGTGTAAAAGGAACACTCAGGAATATTGCTCCTTCACATCATTAAGCCCTAAACTAAAGGGAAATAAATATAACTGCATGGGATTAATTAAATTTTAGGCTTTTTATAATTTAAGTGTTTTTGCCATAACTCAGCTGCAAGCATTTTTGTGTTACTATGGTTTTTTTGAATCTTGAAGATAACACTGATAACATTCTTGGTTATTGTGGGGTACCACAATGAATAATGTGGAGTGTCTTAATTTGTATCATTTTTCTTCTCATCAGACAAATCCCATCCCTTGTAATCCTTAGCATTTCTCTGTCTCATCAGTGGTGCACGCTCATTTTCACTTGTTTGATAATTTGAGTGATGAGGATTTAATAATCTTTTTGTTGTCTTCTGAAGTAAATTGTAGGGTGATACTGAATCTACTCAGTCATGAGATTCAGAGCTGCTACTTTCTGCACAGAGCGGTATTGCAGGCATTGCTGAACACAGATTTGAGACTGGAGAATCACAGTAGCTGTGAGACTAGCTCATAGATTGCAGTTCAAAGACTGTCTTCCCGCCCCCCCCCTCCCCCAACAGGTGCTTTATGTACTACTTGTGTATTTACTGAATCTCAGTAGTGACCTGATTTCTCACTTTTATCAGTGGATAGTGTCAACACAGCAGTGCCATACACAAATGTCTCCTTCTTGCTACATAACTCCAAGACACAGGAAATAGAGGGAAACAATTAAGCAGGGATGAATAACATCTGCACGTATGCAGGGCAGAGGAATCAACTGTGGTAAGTGAAAGAGAGCTGTTTGAGTATTGAGGGACAGAGGCGGAAGGAGAGAAGGTAGCCAGCCTCCCCAGCTACCTTTTGCAAGTTAGGCAACAACTGTTGTCTTGATAAATAGCTCATGCTGAAACTGTCCTAGCAACGCTATGTTTAACACTGCCTTCTGTTGCAGATTATGGATAGCAGTGCAGGAAAAGTAATTTTCAGAATGTCCTTTTACATAAACAAGCTGGGAAAAGGACTATTAAGATACTAGTTTTTAAAAAAAATTGCTTGACTGTATCAAGGGAGGGATTGTAAGTAAGGTGCAAATTAGTATGTGAGCAGGAGATGACTTTACAAAAGTATAGGTAAGGTAGAAGAAAAGTGATTGGTGAAAGTAGAGATGGAGAGGAGGTGAAAGATGAACAAGAGAACAAGGTGAAGATTAGGAAAAATATGAAGTGGAACCAAGATAAACTCTGGCTTTCAGAGTTAAAGATGACAGAAATTACAGTAGCTATTCATCTCTCTACCTTGGCTGAATGCAGAGGAGTGTAAAAGTTAAGGTCCCGTTAAAGGGCAGGTCAGCAGTGTGACTCCATCATTTTGTGCTCCTACTGCAATACAAGGGCTTGAAAAAGGGAACGAGATGAACTGAAGGTACTTTGGAACATAAAATCCTCCTTTTTCTTCTTTTTAGAAAGACATGATGATTCAGCATGAAATACAGGCAGTAGCGTGCAGTGCTTTGAACTGGATTTGTTTTACTTCTGTGTTTAAAACAATTGCTGCATTAAAGGTGGCTATCCCCAAAATTTAGGCTGTCTCTATCCAGATGAAAATTATGTCATTGCATCAGATCTCTGTCCTATTTAGTGTCTGTTTTATCTGACAATGCCCCGTGTTGGCTGCTGTGAAGGAAAGTGTAAGAAAACCTACAACGCCGAATTAGGGAATCGTGATATTTTTTCCATCTGAGCTGAAGACTGGCTTCTACTGTGAAGTGTTTGGATTTCTATCCCTTCCACATTTACTGAATTCTGTGCAACATAATACAGGATATTCTCATTAGCTGTGTGACTCTCAAAACCTTTTAAAAAGCTGCAACACTGATTATCTTGTGTATCTGGAGCTCCGTTCTTTAGCTGTCTTCTAATTTTCATTCATGTGCTGACAACCGTCTTGGGTTGGTCCCTGGCACAACCATACTAAACATAACAGAAATACAAGCATAAGAGATAAAGGTAAGATTAAAAAAAAGTATAGAACTTAATTTTTAATATACAAAGGTTCTAATGCACATTATCTTGCAGATTAGACTAAAGTATCTTAATAGTTTGGTTTTGTCATAACATCACAATTCTGTTAATTCCAGCATTTTCAATTCAGAGAAAAAAAACCCACCAACCCTTCATTCAAGTATCTGATTTTAGGTCAGGTGCTTTTGTAACATCATAGGTAAATGCAATTCTCATTTCCCAAATATATTAGAGTCCTCACAGCATCTGCTGTCTTTCTAACATCTATAAACAGATAATATGTGGCAGGTTCCACCTCTGCTGGGAAGTTGGGGGTTTGCAAGTAAAAATCTTTCCATTTGGCTATCAGAAACCAGACTCTGATGAATGGAGATAGATAGAAGCCAGCGTTCACACATACACCTATGCTGAGACTATTCTCTGTGGGAGTGCCAAATGAAGTCTTAGTTCTTGTATGTAATTTCTTAGTCACATGAGTATTTAGGAAGATACTTTGTTTAATTCTTGGTATTTGAAAAATCTCAATACTTTTGTCAGCGATTTTAAGCATTAAAAATTTTGCTCCTGCAATTTCACTTTGGTATTTCCAGTTGATATATTCCAAGGAAATGAACTCTAAACCTCCTGGTTCCAAAGGATGTCTCCCTACTTGATGTTGATATTCCATACTAGTTGCATTCTTTTTTTAGTGTCCTCCAGTTGTTCCTTATTATAATGGCCAAAGAGATGATACATCAGTATCTTAGCCCCCAGACACCACTGCAATTTGTCTGATAGCTGTCACTGAACTGCAGGCAGTTTTAGAATGTCACATTTTTGTATTAAGGAAAGTTGTTTTTTACTGGCAGAGTGTTTTAGGTACTCTTTTTTTTTTTCTCTGTCATGCTGAGCTGAATCTGAAGTTCAAGTATACCCCAAACATTTGCCTGATAATTAAAATTAGGGAAGCAGTATATAGCTCTTCTCTGTGGAGTGGGAGTTTCAAAGGGAAATAGGAGAAATGATAGTGAGACAAGTCACTGACTTGCTCTGACTTACAAATGGTAGAGGGGTTTTCTCTGAAATACTTCAGAGCAGAAGTGGATTGGTTGAGCTTTCATCCAGGTTTCCAGTTGTCTGGCTTACAAAATAAAATGGAAATGGCGAAGTACAGAATTGTTCTTGAAATATAAAAAAACTCTCAGCGTGCCTTGAGATCAGTAGGAAGGTAAAAAGAGGTTAAAACCTTGGTAAGAATCATTAATGGAAATTGAGCAAACAGCTCTATCACCAAGAGGGAAAAATTGTTTCGTATATGAGTGATGATGTGTATCCTAATAAAAGACATCTTTTCACACCCACCAGGAATAAGACATATTCTGTACTTTTATATCCTATCTTGTTTTGAGTAGGAAGAATATCTTTTTTTTTTAAGAAGAAAAATGTTTCATTAGGAAAGAGAAAAGGAAAGAGGTTTTCCCACATGTGGAAAAAATTAAAGAATCCTTTCCATCAGAGTATGTACAAAAGCAGAGGAGCACGCCATAAGAGAAAGAACAACTGATATTTCTCAGTTGACCTGCAGCATGGACGTGATCTGGTCATGCTCTGACTGTTTTGTGACAAAGGAGTTGTCTTTAATGAGGGGAAAATAAAAATCAGGGCCCCTTCATCAGCTGGAATGCTAAATATATTGAAATATTTTCTGTTGAGTTTTAAAAAGAAACAGTTAAAACTGCAATTGGAGACAACAGATCCAAGAGAGGTGACAAACAAGTGCCTGTGTCATACTACCTCAGCTCTGTAGTCTCGAGTGGGAGGAATATTGTTGCTAGATAGAAGGTGTGTGTTCAGGTGAGGAAGTTCAGCTGAAAGAGGCACAGCCCAAGGCTCTGAGTCATACAGGCAAAATCCCATTTTGGAATGGGGATAAGATGTGTGACGCAAAAGGGGAAGAGGATGGAGTGTAGGGTTGTTTTGGGAGGAACTTGGGGGATGCCAGATATTTCAAGAGGGTGTTGAACTGGGTGGCAGTCACCCTTTCATCTCTGTCTTTCTTTCCTGGCATACGTTCTTCCTTCCCCTGCTGCTGTCCTAGAACCCATATCCCCACCCCATGAGCAGCAGCCTTCTCCTAGCTGCCTGATTTCACATCCATCTGTTGGGCAGCTGCAAAATGGGAGAGAAAAGGCACCACCCTGTATCAGAGGCAAGCACTAAATGGAGCCTGGATGGGAAGCAAGAAGGTGGCTTCGTGGGGAAAGTGTTCTTTTGTGGTTTTCAGGGGACATATAGTAAGGACTTTCTGCTCTCCAAACTCCAACCTATTTGCCTACATACAAGCAGGAGAGAAGCTGTTGTGGCTGGAGTAGTTGCTGGCAGCTGTTCTTGGCAGCCATCTGCTCTGACAGTGCCTTGGGGCAGCTCTGGGCATAAATACTTGAACAAGTTCGGGTCTCTTCCTGTGCTGCCAAGCTCTAGGTGGAATGAAGCTGCTGAGAAGAGGACAGTAGGTACCCATACCGTGGAGCTGGACGTGAACACCTTCTCTTTTGAAATGTAGTAGTGTTTTGTATGAAGTCAGGTTCCAGTTTTCCAGCTGGAAACTGCTGGCTAATTGGTTTAAGAGCTTCTTGCCTTCTAATTGACTATTATTAGAAGAAATAAATGACTTGTTGTATAATCTGTTTTACGGAGGGTGTTAGTCACTTTTCCCATCCCTGACTTCAGAAAAGACCCAACTGATTGTACACAAGGGAGTGTACAAGAAGAGAGGGAACGGAGGGGTGGATCTGCACTTGTCCCTGGCCAAAACATTAAGCAGAACTCTTTTCATAGATTTTGGAACAGAAAGACATACGAGTTGAGGGATGTGAGGGAAGGGTTGTGGTGAATTACACCGGCTCGCTCAGGGGACTAAAATAGGAAGCACTTAATTGTCCTACAGATAGAGATGTATTGGCATTATTATCTAACATCTGCACTGCCAGAAATATGAAACCTGGAGAAGGGAGGGTCTCCAGCTGCAGCAAATAATTGAATGGGAACAGTTTCTGCAAGGCAGGAAGACCTGAGAGGAGACTGTTCTGACTTATCACCAGCTAGAGACTGGTTTTATGGGCTCATCAATAAGATTAGGAATTTCCCTAGGTGAATGAAGGCTCAGTCAACAGTTACTGTGATTCGGAATCTCTGAGGTAAGCAGAAGCCTGGGAACAAAATGATACACTGCTCTTGTTTCCTTTCTTTGCAATCTGCTTGACAGCTGAGTGGGAGAGACAGCCAGGGATGGCTGAGGGAAAGGAAAATCTGTGCTTCGTTCTAACCCCTTCGTTCACTCTGTCTGGAACTTGCCCAGCTGCTACCAACTTACTTAGGTACCTTAAAAGAGGTTTCTTTTTCAAGGCTTTTCTGAGCTTAGTTGATACAGCACCGTGTGAACACTGCAGGGTAAAACGCTGTTTGCCAAATCTGCAGTTTTTCTGAGAAGACTTTTCAACTTATCCGATTTATGGCATAGTTAAGATAATATACAATAAACTCCTTAATTTCAGCAGGAACTTTCATGCAGGATTTTCCCTTGGTTTGACATCTTCACATGAAGGTTTTGGGGGGTTGGTGGTTGTTTTAATGAATTACAAGGCCTTTAAGAAGTGATATTTATCCAATATTTTATTATAAGAAGCAGGTTTACTTAGTCCTTCAACAAATGGTAGAATAAACTCTCTTTTTCTTTTTAATGGTGTCCCAAGGAATGCGTTAGTCTTTGAAACTGAAATAGTTTGACATCAGACCGGGTGATGAGTTGCCATGGTTTCAAGGGCAGTGTTAGTGCTAGAAAAAGAGCGCATCCTTGAAATGTGCACACATGCAGTCCTGGGCTCCTATATTTTTCATGACCAGAACTTAGGAAGTAGCTGTGCACATCAGTGGCTTCATCACAGGGCATAAGGAGAATTTGAAGGAAGATGTGCAACTGGATTCCTATTCCTCGATAGCCATTTAATTTGATTTGAGTAGAACTTTGTGTGTGTGGCAGTTTTCAGCACTTTGGAAAAATGGAAAGCTTACGCCTAGTGCGCTCTGCATGCACAGGGGGAATTTCTAAGGCAGGCAGAAATCAGAGTGGGAGGGAGAGGATTCTTATTTTGATGTGGAATAGACTTTTAATGCAAGCCTCTTGTTTAACTTCAAATAGTTTTTTCAGCCTGCAAAAAATGGCATGTTTTTATCAGGTGCCGATAACAACCATAAAGTATACGTCTGTATATACGCTTTCTCTGAAGAAGCCACAATACAGCAGGACTTTTTTAGAATATAAAATAATTCTTAATAATAGAAAAAAAGGTATATTAACCACCTTGCTTTACTTATCATTTAGGTGTCTTTGACTAAAAATAGAGCCCTAATCAGTTTTCCCTTGAGTCCTTTAGCCTGCAAGTAAGAAATAGATAACCACCGAATCTTTAAAACAGTACATGATTTCTCAATGCATCGTAGAAATGTGAATTCCTCTGAGTTATATTTAATGCATGTATTTCTAGAAAATATATAGTAGCTTCACTGTGGATATTGAAATATGTCTCTGAAAGAAAGAATTATTTCCTTAAGTCTTAATGAGAGTGCCTTATTGATTTGTAATGAACAAACCCATTTCTCTAGGACAATCTGTTTCTAGTAAAACAGGTACAGTAACCATGACTGACTCTGTTACATTGTCTTCTGATATTTCGGTTCCTTCCTCAGTGTAGCCAAGGATGGTTTAGAATAACTGCTAACATGTAGAGCTGTGCTCGATTTCTCCCTATACCACACATACGTTTCCCTCTTCCCCCAGATAAAACAAAACCACCACTCACTACGTCCTTTACAAGCTTCAGAAACGAGTCCCAGCTAAGTAATCTGTCAGCCCTGAGCCAGGGTTTCTCCTGCATATCAGGTGCTTTTGTAGAAGTTGAGAGGTTATTAGGACTCGGTGGGTTCACAGAAACAGTGAGGGGTCCCACAGTCCTCTTACCTTCCTTGAATTATATGAATTTTTTGGGGGGGTCTTGATCCTTCTTCCTTCACCTCTGTTTTTGAGTCTAACTGGTAACATTTGACTTTTCACAGAAAAGCTACCTATAATTTCGAAAGTAATTATTTGATCCTTAATGAGTTCACTGATGTATTGTGACCAGCAGGATAAAGGGAAACCACTTGCAAACGAGCAGTATTTATCTAGAAACTCAGCTTTCTCACCAAAGTGTTCAAGGGATGAAATGGTGCCAGAGGAGTTCCCAAGACTTTGAATTCTAAATCAGGGATTTCCGACTCGGAACAGCTGTATGTACACTGAGGCTTTTCTCTTCATTTGTCATCTACCTAACAAGCTCATGCCACATACGTATATTTGCCTGTGAATTACAAGGAAATGTTTTAGAAGTCTATAGGGAATCCAGTTAATCAATTTGATTCATTGCAGTACTTATTAGCCATGATGGCTGAGCCTCAGAAGGTTTGCCATTTTCTTTGGGTAAAGTTCACTGTATTCTAAGCCAAAATTGTTGAAATTAATATCTTAACTTTTATTAACCAAAGAAACTGTCAGACCTCTCTAATGGTTTCAGATGGAGTGAGACTGCTTTTCTTTTTTTTAAGTTGGTTCAGCTGAAATTCATAGTGCAGGCATATACAAATTCTGGGAAAGGGGAATCTGAATTAAGGTCTGGGTCCTGCCGCAATCTTGTGAGGCCGTTTAGGTAATCTTTTTTATTTTGTCTCTTCACCAACTGCTACTTAACAGCTTGTAAAGATCTTTAGAAACTCTATTACTTTATGCATTAGAGATTTGCCTGCTTCCACCCTCCCCCTTTTGGGATTCTGTGAGGCTTTTTTCTTGTATGCTGTGCCAACAGCAGATTTTGCCTGAGTATTCTTTTTCTCATTAACATCAATTGAAGTGAGACATCAGAAATCCAGGACCATTTGCAATGACAGGACAGTGCCAATGCTCTTCCTTTTATAACCCATAGGAATAAAACTATGCAAAGCATCATTTCATTATTCACATTATGATAGCCTGCATAAATTACAAATCATAAGCTAGGGAAAAATTTTTCGTTATGTCCTTTGTCAAATATCCAAAGTTTAAATTTTAAGAGGAAATATGAGGAAGAATAAAAATAATCAAAATAATATCACCAGTGGATTTTGGATGTGTCTGTTTTCCTTTGTTAACAATTTTATCACAATACCACATTAGCTTACTTAGGCAAGTGAGGAAGAATGCCAGACCATGTATTATTTCTTCGCTGTTTTGGAGCAGGTGTGTACTGAAAACTATGACTTTTTTTTTTTTTTTTTTTTTTTTTTTTTTTTTTTTTTT
>VFFE01008751.1:2385324-2430971 GCA_008921705.1 Burhinus oedicnemus
TTTTTTTAAATGTATATATTTTTTTTTTTTTTTTTTTTTTTTTTTTTTTTTGCTTATAATGGTGAAATATTGAAGGCGTAGAGTTGAAATCAGATCCTTTATAAAGCGTTCATTTGGTAACTGATTAGGTGAAATCCTCCAGCATATCATGCACCTAGGTCCTACTAAATTGAGCAAAATGCCCAGCACACACTTTGCAGTGTCAGGACCCTTGTGTGTGTCGTAAAAAGGACATGCTTTTTTTCTTAAACTGAGCAAGTCCTCGCTTGTACAATGCATTTTTTAAATCTTTATGGAGAAATAATTCAGCACCTATCTGTGGTTTAGTTTTAAAGCTCACTGAATTTTGGGGCTTATTTCACTGTATTTAGTTTTTATATGAAGATCTCTGGAGAGAGTGAATACAAGGATACATTCAGTGATTATTGTCAACATTGGTCTTGTTTTCATTAGGTAAAATATTTTGGATTAATTAACAAGGTAAAATTCAATCGAATTCAGTGGAGCAAAAGTCATATTGTAGCTTATGCTTAGAGTAACCATGCCTCTTTTTTTACTGGATTTTGCAGACTTTGGTCCATGGGAGCAGAATAAACCATTTTTCCACATGGTGACACAGCTAGAGCAGCCTCTGTTAGAGCTCAAAGCCATTCAGTTTTTCTGGACCTTCATGTTTGAATCTATTGTTCATGTTGGGATCCAGCAATAGCCGAGAGGTATGGCAGCAGGCTGTGCTCTCCAATATACCCAAGCTTTAAGAACATGCTGATTAGGCATATGATAAATACATTTCCTGGGTTAATGTCTTGAATCTTGTCACCTTTTCAAGCTACAGAAATGGTCAGATGTTTCGTTGGAGAGGAAAATAGTAAGAAAAGAAAAGAGCTACCAATCTTTAGGTATCCCCTCAGATCAGGTGTTACAGTCACATGTCTCTTCTGAAAATAAGCATTTAGGGAAAGATTTTAGTGGTGGAGATGTGGACATCTTCATTATAAAGTAAGATATTTAGGAAAATTAAAGATGTTAAAGTACTAGCTAAAGTTCAGCACTTGTTAGAATTTATATTCAATGGAAATTGATAGAACCCAGTGGCTCTGAGACTTAGTAAAAAAACAAACCCACAAAAAAGACAAACCTGTGTGACTTTGCTAATTTTCCTAGTTGCCTGGATAAAGGGATCTGTAGAGCATGACAATCTTCAATCTGACTAGGGGAACGAGAGACTTTTTTTGCTTTGTAGGTCATGAGAAGGAAGTTTGGGTTTTGAAATGAGAGATGAACAGGGCAGATAGAAAGCCTGAGATGCATTTATTCAAAGGTGTGATTTAATATGTATATGTTTCCTTTCTATTCCTAGGAAGAAATACACTTTAAAATATAGCAGGAAATGGGTTAATAGTTAATAAAAAGAAAAGGAAAAGGATCAGCATATTGTTTAAGGGGGGGGGGGGCAGGAGCGGCAGGAGTGGGGGAACCCCAGAAAAGTAACCTTTCTATCAAATTTGTTAAGATCTAAGGGAGTTAGATGTTGCTTCTTTTCTAGATTAATGAAACACATCACACTTGGAAAGTGGCATTTCAGGGTGGTTGCAAGGCAAATTCAACATGTTTAAGCGAAAAGGATTTTGTCCCTTCCCGCATGCAAATGATGTAGAGTTGCACTGTTCATAGATCCTTGTCTTTGTATCCCAGCTTTCTGGAACACAAATTTCCAATGTGTCTGGTGCCAAGAGCCAATGAATGTGATGGGAATTGGAATGTACTACTTAATATCCTGTATCTATTAGTTTGTGCTTGTGCACAATCAGCCAAGGTAATTTTTAGGAAGTGTCCAGGTTGTTTAGAGTGTCAACAAATCTCTTCAAGACAGAGGAAAATAAAGGACATTTAACAGTCACTTCACATAGTTCTTCTTAGATTGAAGTAAAGTTCAGTATTAAAGATTAAAACAAAGCCAAAACATAACCAAAGGCAGTGTTACTGTAACTCTAAATGTCATACATCCCTTACAGAAAGTATCTCTCAGATTAATTATGGAACCCTTGGATTTCAAGAAATCGGTTATGGAGGCAGGAGGGACGGGCCTCCAGGGAGAAATCTAAAGATGTTTCATGCTGGCAATAAGAAATTGTTAGGGAAACTAATTGCTATGGAAGACTTTTAAAAAATAAAGAAAATAAAATACAGAGAAATCATCAGCTTGAAGGAGGGAAAAAGAAAAGATTATATGCTAAACGTGTTGTGTTCTTTGTTGTTTATTTGGATCTAAATCTTTTTGTGCTGTCAAATGTCATAAACTTCTTTATCATAACTTGTGCCAGAGTGATTTTTTTTTTTTATTGTTTTTCCCGATTTGGGGGTTTTTTTATGTTTGGGTGGGGCTTTTCCTCCCCCCCGTAACATAGCAGGAGTACCTTGTTGCCTATGTCTGATCTGCAACTAAGAGCAGGGCTGGATTACATTTTGTCTGGCCTCTGTTTTTTCTGCTGTCCAGCTTGAGCAGCCCAGCTGGCCTTTACCATTTCAGGTACCACAGTTTTTGGAGTCCGTGGAATATAAAACAACTGTCAAACCATGGTGATGTGCAATCACCATGGAAGCTATTGTCTCTGAGATATATTCTGATATAAATATAAGTTAAAGTTTATAAAATGCTGCATATTGAAGTTAGAAATATTAGAATAGGTGCACCTCTGTCCTTTGCATTCCTGTTAAGGTACTGTTTCTTACTTGCATAATTGTAATTATTTTTAAATACTGTGTCTGATCTTACTCTGTTCCTTTAAAATCCGGAAAAATCTTGGACTTAACTGTTTGCAAGAATGTATGAGCACGTGACAAAATAGCTTTTGTAGACTTGTGCTAACTTATGCTTAGGCCACTTAGTAGGCTTTTGCTGCCTGGGGACCAGTAGAAGGAGGAAACACAGTGAGTTACCTTTTGGTAAGAGAAGTGTTGATTTACCAGATTTTCTGAAAATCCAGAGTTGTTATGTTGTTAGATACAAGACAAGGAACGTTCTTTCCAGTCTGTCTGCTTCCACCTTGGACCGTTTGTGCAGTCAGGATATCCCTCCAGCCTTGCCCTGTTTCTAGAACCTCTCTTCTTTACCCCCTACACTCAAATAACTATGGAGCTTCCTTCTGCTCCTCCAGGGTACAAGGGTACATGCTGTGAGAGGGCAAGAAGAGTCACCTCCTTGTTCTCACTTCTGCTGTGCCAGTGTAGTACATTACTTTTAAAAGCAGAGGGGAGGATGTGTCAATTTTTCTATACTTTTAGGATGGTGCTACTTCAAGTTCTGGAGACTGGACCTATTCAGTGCTGGGGGTGATGCTAGAACTGTAAAGGCACATAAAGTGTTAGCTTCTCTTCTGGTTTTGAGGTACTTAAAATTTTGGTCAATTTGTGTGAACTTCAATCAGGCTGTGAGAGGGTTATCCTTAACTGCACCTCCTTTTTTTTTTTTTTTTTTCAGCAGCAGAGATCTGAGCTGCTGAAATGGGATCATAGATGCAGTTTGAGTTCTAAGTGTAGCTGCATTGCTTAGTCCGTAATGCATGCCTGATTCTATCCCTGTCGCCTTTGGCACCATGTCAGGCCGTCTTCTGTTCTCACTGCTTGTATTGTCAGGCACTTTTCTCTGCCTACACCTGTTTCTTCTTTTTTTTTTTCTCCCCCCCCTTCTTTTTAATGCTAACTAGTTTCCACAAGAACTGCATCTATGTGTGTTACCACCACGTGGAGAGAAGTGTGTGTGGTAATGCAGAAAGAAAAAAGAAGCAGTAGTACTTATATGGGAGATCTTAACGTTTATCGCACAGAACTGATGGTTGTGAAGATAAAGAGTAAATAACACTGAGGAAAATGGAGGAAGAGATCTGTGGAGCCAGGGCTGTGTAACAGCCTTGGTGTTACAGAATAGTGGAATATGCAGTGTACAGCTTCAGGCAGGACACTCTTTTTGAGGAGGACGATTGAGGTCCCCAAGAAGTGCAAAACAGAAGATCTCAGCTTTTGTGCCATTTGCAAGGGCTTGCAGTGGCTTGCTTCAGCTTTACGGTTAGTCAGGGTTCGGGAGTGTGTTCCATCCTGGATGGAACGCTGTGGAAGAGGTCTGAAGATCTTGCCAAGTTGTTACAGGAATTGACACCAAGGCTTTCTTCGGTGTTGGTAAGCTGGTAATGGGCAGGTGGTTCAGCCTGAGGCTCAAGTCCTTGTCTTCCCAGGAGCTTTGGGACTACAGTGGACTTCACCAAAAATGGTTTGCCAGGAGTCGAGGGTATTTGGATTTTACAGATCTGTTTTTTTGTTGTGCCAGATTTCATGCTGACATAGGAATAAAATGTTTTTATTTAGCAAGAAAACTTGACTGCATACTTCTGCACTTGTCGTATGTTCCTGTCTCATCCTCTTAGTTTCAAGCCAATCTATTTTATCTTGAAATTTAATCTATCAGATGTGAGAAAAAGCAGGAGTGCAATATTTGGACAACTGTTTACTAAAAGCATTTGGAATTCCTGCTTCTCAACTGACTGGTGTGCATCAGTCAGCTCAGTCAGCGTGTTTACTAAGGAGCAGCCTTTATTTGCAAATTCATGGCTGGCAGCGTGTTCTTCCTTTATTCCAGGTTTGAGCCACTATCACTGCCTGTTTCTTTTGACTAGATGCAGTATGTTGTCTTGAGTAATCATCAGAAAGTCCTGGTTTGTGATGATGCTCAAATGCATAAGCGTCATAAGCAAGTGTGATCCAAGAGCATCAGGACTTGAAATGTACTGCACTTGAGGGAACATGATCTCCTTCACAGCGTTAAAGTTTAAATTGGTCACCAAATGGTGGAGATAGATGGAAGTTCAGAGACACTTGGCTGTGTTTCCCTGCTGTTCCAGAGTAAAACATGGCGTGCAGGGCATGGAGCCTCAGGAGCACTTCTCTTGCTCATCAGGCACTGCATATGACTTGAGGCAGTTTTACAGAGTTTGTAGGACAGTGGTTTGATACAGACTGGCAAATTCTGGTTGTACTTTCTGATCCTGTTGAGTGCCCCATTCCAGTGGTCTGTGAGCGTTTGCGAACCCGACCCTACCATAGCAGAATAGCTCCTTTCAGAAACAGGAGAGTTAGAGAGTTCTAGATCTTTAATTTTTGCAAAACATTGCAATCCAAAGCAGCGGAAAGTGATGGTTTCATCAACATTTTGCACATAACCCGGTTTATGGCTCTCAAATTGGTTTTTACAGGGCTCACGACAAAAGGCTGGAAGAACCTTTTCAGCAAGCGTTCCCGAGTTTGATGTGCGGGGTTGACTGGAAGAAAAGAACAGAATTTTGTATTTGAAATGGATGACAGGGGGAGGAAAAAAAAAAAAAAGAGCAAGGTCTCACAAACCTCTCTGCTGCAAAGAGAAATAAGGCATGTGGCGATTGACAGATTTACGTATCCAGATAAAATCATCCACTTTTCCAAAAGCAGAACTTTCTCCTTATGCAGTGTTACTTTCAAAGCTTCCAGCTCCTGCTGCGCCTAATGGTGGGTATGTTTCCAGCTACTTCCTTTTCATGCCTGAAAATGGGATCATTCTCAGGTCTCCTCATTGTCATCTGGTAGCTATTCCCTTTCACTAATTTCCCCAAATGAGTTGTGGGCCACTCCGAAGACTACGGGATTCATTAGAGTGAAGCATAATAAGAATGTCCTTGGTGTTCAAACAGGAAGAAAATATCCCAAAGGCTGCCAGAGATAAAGATCACCCACTGAAAGGATAAAAATGAACAATGCTTCTTGCAGGGAACCTAAAAATACAATACTTGGTTCTCTCACACAGAGTTCAGTTATTGAAATAACAACTGGATTGTACAGTGCCAGAATTATTTCAGTCTCAAGAAAATACAAAGTTCTGCAAGTTTAAACAAAACGCGTATCAGGGAAAACATGATTTCAAGTCTAAACTGTACCCAGTATTCTGGGGTGAGCAGGGGTTTATGTCTGTGAAGGTACGAGGCTGGAACTTGTAAGATCCATTTTCAATACTTAACTCTTTAACAGACTTCTTGAATAGCTTTGGATTAGTTGCCTAATCTTTTCACGCCTGTTTTCTGTCGGCAGGTTTTTTGAAAGTGAAATGAGAATAACCATGCTTTTCTACTTGAGAAAGTGGGTTATAGGTGGGTTGATTGCTGTGTCAATAAGACATAGAAAAAACAAGTTGAGTACACCGTGGAGTTTGTGACGTTCGTCAAGCTGATCACTGTTGTCTTTAAACAGATTATTTATTATGTGAACCTATGCCTAAGTCCCTTGCTGAGTGGTAGTTCTACGTTAATAATTAAATTTTCCTTTATTGTAACATGAATATATATGCATAGTACATGTACACATATGTAGAAACAACATCTACCAAATGGAGGCTACATACTATAGTGCAGCTTTTAAGACACTGTGAAGAGGCACAGGTCTGCAGATTTTATTTTACTGTGTATAAAGACATGTTGTGCCCATGTTTCTGAGTCCTGCTTCAGATCATAGAGCTGGAGGAGAAAGAAGAAAAGAGGCAGCTTTTCCAACTGCAGTCAGTGCAACTAATTGTTCCTACTAGGTAAAGATGCATCCCTTTTACTGGCTCTCTGATGATGGCTTTTTGTTTCTAGCTACAAGCGAATCTAATTTGCAGATGAAAAATTTCATTATAGCAGAAGGTGCCTGCAAGGGAATTAAAGGAGGCACATTCAAAAGAATTCAGCAGAACGTACAATTGCTTTTTAAGAATGGATTTATGATCCCAACTCACAATTAAAATAACAATTGCTTTTAAGTGGTACCTATTATTTTTAAAAGGTTAGATATTCCAACAATAGAATTTTAGAGGAATAAGGCAGCTTGCGAGCAAAACGTGTGGTAGGTAATTGGCAAAGCTCACTTAATATTTTTTGTTTGCTATCCAAGAGCTATTCACGATGCCACTGTAACAGTATGTTGTTGGTACAACAGAGCTGACAGTTTTCTGAGATGAAAAGGAAGAGAATGGAATTAATCACACAAACTTCATCATCCAGTCTGGCATAACTGAAAGTGAGTTCTGCTATACTTGAACTATTTAAAATAACTTCATGTTTTATTAATACAATTTTTTCTCTGTTAACCTCTTCTGGGCTTTCTGTCCAGAATCCCATTGTGACTTCTTGTCCTTTGAAAGGCTGCCCCTGCTATAGAGGCAACCTTAGTATGTACTGGCTTTAGCGTACAGTGAAGAGGAGTGCTGCACCAGCCCTGATGCTGTACCATGTGTGTATGTCACGTAACGGACAGGATGTCATGCGAAGGGTGGAAACACGTGAGTGCTACTGCAGGGAGTGCCAGGCTGGTGTGGTGATGCTAGTGCTGCCTCGCCTGGGGGGGTCCCCCTCCGTGGCATACGGTATGCAAAATGGCTGGATTTTTCATATTACCCAGCAGTAGCTAGAATGTCTGTACTCCCCCCCATCCCACCCCCGCCCCCTTTGTCCACAGAATGGCTAAGAGAAATAGAAAACCGTACCTGCTTTGTGCTGTGGTGCCTACTTCAGTCATTAGCTGCAGAGAGAGTAAGTTACGTGCAGAGAAGCCAGGTTATTAATGTACTGAGAAACATTTATCATCTTAAAATTAATGTATGTTTTAGAAATTTCTTAAATTTAAGGTAAATGTGACTACATAAAAATAAGCTTGTAGTTATGAGTTTGAAAACACTGGCAGAGTCCTTGTTCAGAAGAGACAAAATAATTGTCAGTACATTTTTCTCCAGTCCTGCTTGGCAGCCAAATCTTCTGATACTGTCTGCTTTGTTTGACACTATGCAGAAAGTGCCTAGCAGACCTCATGAGTCCTATGTCCTTTGGGAGGGGAGAAAAGAGTACTAGGAGTCAAATTTTTCTTGTATTCTAACTCAGTCATTCATCATGGTTTTGAACTATTTTTTGCCTCTTCCGTTGTATCATTAGAGGCCGTGTTTTTTGTCCATTGCTGACATAATGTTTCCTCAGGTAAGGAAGGGTGTCCTCTTTTCCTTTTTTAATTTAGTGAGATATCATTTAACCTGTATATTCTACAGCTTGGCAATATTTTTATATGTTGGCCTCTCTTAGAGAGAAAGCAAAGGGTTTGCAGAAAGATAACATTGCTAGCTTCCAAGGAACTGCCCTAACTCAAATCTTTTACATATTTAATGTCAAGCTATGGATGTCTTTGTGCAGATGACACAAAATACTGGTATTGCATTAGCTGGTAAATCACACTTTCCTCAAAAGATCACTTTGTGATTCCTTTCACCATCTTTCCATTGAAGTTGCAAATTGCATCCACAGTGATGTAACCTTGGTAGGTTGAGTATTTGCCCTGAACCTATTATGAATTTGTATTTCCATCTGGAGCTTGGATTTGCAGTGTGAGACTGTGAAGGCTCTATGCAGCAGTTCAATCAAGCAGGAGTCCTACAGGTACGCAGTCAAAGAAGTGGAGGCACCATGAAACCATGTAGTCTTAGCTCACAGTATTTGCTGTACACCTGTTGATACCAAGGAGCCTTTCGCAACTGTGGATTTTTCTGTTCTTTCAGGTTTTGACATTACTTCCGTGTCTCAGGAATATAAATGACATGCAGAAAGAGGAGGAAACGGGGGTTTGAAATACTCTATCGAGAAAGTCAAACGTGTAAAACACTGTGAAATCATTCAGCTGCTGCACTCCTTTAAAACAGATGCATATGTGTGCCTCTACATATGAGATGTAGTCTGTGATGAATGGATGATTTTGTCTGTGATTACATGTGCAAACTTTTATCATTGTTTTGAGAAGTTTGTGGCTTTAGTTCACCTTTAACAGGTTAGTAAAAGGGCTCATTTTAGAAAGAATGCAAGTTTACACTAAGTTTGAGTTTGGTGAAAAATCCTGTCCCTTTTTTCAGATAGCATATTTCTTTAAAGAAAAGAACCTGGAGTTGTGATAAATTGCTGTAGGCCAGGAACTGTATTTTGATATACATCACATACATGTAGCCTGATAAACAGCTTTCTGTAAAGACTGAGAGAAAAATACTGGTGGTTGACACTGTCCTAGAACAGTCTGTATGAAGAGACCTGGTAGCACTCCCTGAAAATCCTGATTTTACAAGGGCTGTGTTCTAGGTTAACGTCATATCTTATTTAATGTAAAATTGCAGTAACAAAGGCTTAAGAGACTACAGCAAGGAAAGCGTAGTTGAATGACATGCTCTTATGATTAGCACTCTGGCACTGTATTCTAAGACCTGTTCTAACAAAAATAAGTATTCTTTATTCCCAGATTGTTTCACAGACTGTGGCTTGGTTTTTGGCAATGAGATTTCATGGTCTGTATGTGGTCTAAGGGACCTCGTGTTTGAGAAACCAGGAAAGATATTTAACCTGACCTTAAGTAAGCTAGTATCACGAGCCATAGGCATGATTATGTTCTGAGATGGTACGGTGAGCATTTTAAAAGAATAGTTGGAAAAATCTGACTGATTTTCAGGACACTGAAAGCTCCTTGGCATGCTCCTTTGCTGGAAAGCTGAATCTGACTTTCTCTCTCCCCTTGCCTTTGAGCTGCACTTCTCCAATAAGTAATTGCTCCTAGTGCTGCTGTCGCTTTAGTTTATTTCTTGACTGTCTTTTTACTCCTCTATCTTATTATAGCGCTTTAAGTATGACTAGACAATTTGCTTCTTTATGGGATGTGGAAATGTTTTATCTTTGCTTTATAAACACTGACAGTGCTTTTAGCATAGGGATTGCCAGCCAGGCTATTTTTTCAGACTCTCGGAGGCAGTGAAGTTTTGAAACAAAAGTTTTCTTTTTTCATAGACTCTGAACTTTGGGATTACAAATCACTTGCTACATGCTAATAAGCTTAGATAAGCAGAGTACATGTTAACACTGTTGTACAGATGGGGGAACTGAGATACGGGAACATTAAGAAACTTGCTTGAGGAAGTCTGTGGGAGCTGACCTTATTCTGTGAGAGACCCACGCACCATCCTTTTTCTTGTCAGATTCTTTCTTTTTACTTACTCAAGCCCCTCCCACCAAGAAGTCGTTCGTACATAAAAAGATCTTTCAGATTCTATCTATGTATCTATATTTACCTACAGCTATGATAATTTATTATACGGTATTCCATGTGGGACTGCAATCTTCAGTCAATCGCCAAGTGTTTTCTAGTTTTAGAAAGCAAACGCTGCTTTGCTGGTTATCTGGCAAACTGCATTTTGGAGGCAACCGCACCAGGAAGCGAGTTCTGCAAAAAGTACAGCGAGTGTGCAGCGTGGAGCTGACTTGCATAAAGAAAGTGTTCCTTCACCTCAAGTACCCTGCAGGTCGTGAGCCTGACTATGCTGAGCTGCTCACTCTGTCCTCGTCTTTAAATAAGAATCTCTAGTGTCGTTTGGTATGGTGGAGAAATCGGTGTTATTCCTCTCCTGCAGGAGTGGATGTATGGAGTTAAACAGTGTAGGGAACTAGGCATTTACTATTACCATGGCAACTTCAGATGATGATTTATTAAGCCATATTTTTTTCCACATTCGAGACTATGCATTTTTGTTAGTCTGAACTCTCCAGAGACTGTTTCTTACCACTCCCTACCATGTCCTTTTCTCCCATCCAATTCTTTGCTTCTCCTTGGTGAAATTACAGAATAATGGAAATGTGTTTGTAGCAACCTTTATGTCAGGCAAAGAAGGCTTGGTACAGTTACTGCTTTATTAATAACTACACTACTGCTGGTTACCACCTTGGACTGGGACACAGTTCCGATGGCTGGCGTAGCAGTTAGGAGCAAAGGCAGCACCGGGGGGAGAGCGTCACAAGTGCTAATAGAGAACAAGACACTGCAGGAAGAGAGGGGGAGGCCTTTTGGCCCGGTTAGGCTCTGTCTTTTTATTGATCTTAAACTCTCCCTCTTGCTTTCATTCCTCTGTGACCTTCTGTTCCTGCTCTCGACCCTGCAATGGTTGTTTCCATAGTCACCCCTGGCTGCCAATTCTGTGCGATTATTACTACAACAGTACTAGGGCTCCTCTGAGTTGCAGTCCTGCTTTGGAGTCCACGACCCACTCTTCTGATGTAGCTTAGTGGAACTTAGTGAGCTTGGCTAAATCTATCCAGTTTTATAGCCCCGATGTATTCGCAGAGCTAGGGCCTCGGTGACTTCTGTGGTCATAATCACATTTGCCAGCCCTTTTGTACGACTGTTTTGGAACAAGGACAGTGATGGCCTCTGTGGACGGCTGCACCCTGGCGTATTGCAACTGTTCATGTAGTGCTTTGCATCATAGGCAAGCCTGCTTTGTTCAGCCTTTGGAATGCCAGCTAGATATAGCCCTAAGTAAAGTCTCCAGATGCAGATGCAGGGGACTTAATAAATTATTCATTTTCGAGCTGCGTAGACACAGTTTGAAAATCTCGAGGATGATGGTAACCAGGCCCACGCAAACAAAACGAATGGAACAGTTACCGAATATAGAATCGTGAAATGAATCCTTAGAGCAGAAAGGATCTCTCTCAAAAATCTGGCATCTTTCTTGTCATGCATCTATCTTTATGAATAGACAGCGATCTTTATGGCTCTGATCTCTTAACAATATCAATCTGCATGTAAACATTTCAAGTTTTTTATTTGTTTTCATTCTCTGAAGTACAGGAATGTCCTCAGGATTCTTTAATATAGTTGTGATACATCTTGATGTGTAAACTAGTTGTCCCGTACCAGTTTCTGCTGGGTACTTGACTTTTCTCAGTAAGATTTATTCATGCAGTGCAGTTTCATTATCATTTGGCCATGTTTATGATATTCTTTTTTTACTTGATTAAATCGTTCATTATGGACTTCCTAATGTGATAATTATGTAATTATGCATGTGTTTATTTCAGTATTGATTGCGTAAGTGTATAAATAGCTAATGCATAGCTTTGTTCTTCAACTAATGTACTCCTGACTTAACTCCACCAGTAAGAGAATACATACCTGTGCTGATACTTTCTGTAACTACTTTCAAGTGATTAAAACGTGCTTTATGAGAGCAGGGCACACAGCCCTTCTCTGAGAGAACTTTGTACTTTTTTTTTCTCCTGAGTAATCTACACTGCACCGTTCTAAGGCCGGGATATTTTCCTGACGTTGTTTCTAAGCATATTATAAAAGTAATAAAACATAAATATTAGGTGTAAAAGCATTAATGACAACACAGAACTCAGTTCTAAGCATGTGGATTAAAGCCTTGCTAATATTCCTCAAAATAACAACATAAGGAGATTGGCATATAGGGGGTTTCTTGCAGTGTATGTATGTGTTTACAGCAACAAGGAGTGGCTTTAGGCGTGAAGGACTGTCTGAAGTACAATGCTACTTAATTTTTGATAGCATCACTTTACATTGTACAAGTATTATCAGAACTTACATCCTTGTATATTTTTAAACTGAAGACTTTGGTGCGGAGGAGGAAAATATCATATTTTAAAAGTCTCAACTGTATAATACAAAAAGGTTGCTGAACAGCATATAAATTTCACCACAACACCCCCCCCAAAAAAAAAAAAAAAATTAAACTCATTCTTCTGCTATGCTGCATGCTGGACAGTGTTTGTAGGAAATATTTTTCGATTTCAGCTAAAAGTGGCTCCTTGCTATTGTATGTGCTTGCAGCTCTCTGTTACCCGGTTCTATTGTTTGGCCTGTGCTGTTTTTCAAAACCAAGCTAAAATAATTCATCTTTCAGTGTTCATTTCCAAAAGACAGTAATATATCTCCCAGCCACTAGTCATTAATTTGCTTGTGTCTTTTGTATTTGCACATATAATGCAAGTTTGGAATTGTGTTAGCTATTACTGTTACCCCATAGAAATCAGGTGCAGTAGAAGAGCTGAAATCCGATCATAGACTAAAATTGAAAATTCCTGTTGTTGTTATTAGGAAAGTCAGCACAGTATATTGCAGTGATGATATGAAAAGCCACTTTGCCCAACTCACCAACTGCTACAGGGACACTTCATATAATCCAGTGCCTGTTGAGCACAAGAGGGATTTGATTCTGGCACCTATTATACGTCAGTATATATGTCTGATCAAAAAAAAATCTGTGCTAAAATCATGTAGGAAGACGAAGAAGCAGGGAAAGACAACTCATTTGCTGCCTCTGCCTTTTAGAATCCTTTTCTGCTTGATAATTTTAATGAACTCCCCAGGTAACAAAATGTCTTTAACAATAACAAAGGGAAATTTAAAAAATAATCCTTAATAGGAAAAGAATAAGGAAAAAACAAACCAACCCAAATACCCCAGACTGTACAGGAGCCCCAGAGAATCACTGGCTGGATTTTGCAGCTGCGGAGCTGCACTGCCACCTTTATTATCCTGTCAAAGCAATAACTGGGAATTGCTGCTGCAAATTCAGGCGTGCTTACGGAGAATTCAGCTAGCCAGGAAAGAAGGAGGGGGAGGGAAGAGGGGAAAAAACCTAAACCCAGTCCCATAAACATTGTTAAAACTAATGACAGAAAACAAACAGTGCAAACACGAAAGGCTGTATTTTGGATTACTTGTATCTCTAATAGATTTCAGAAGGGACTGGAAGGGACCTTTATAATTGTCTAAACTGACTTCAGTTTAACATCAGCCAGAAACTTTTGTGCTGCATCAAACCCATAGATTGTTTTCTCCACCTTTGGGGCTTCCATGTGATTTGATGGAGTTGAAACTATTGCTGTAAGCAATACCTCTGACCACCATACTACCAGAGGCTGAACAGATAATTTAAGTTTTAGAAGGATGGGTTGCTTTAGCAATATCTCCATGAAACTGGAAAATCATTGAAAGGATCGAGTATAATCAAGGAAATTCAGTGCAAAACCAGGAAGCCTGTATCCTACTGCAGAACTCGTTCCTTCTTGCTACAGGGATCTGGCTTTGGAAGCATCCTCAATTTTTCTGCCAAGTCCATTCTCCATGTGTTGAACATAGTGTTTGCAGCAGGTAATATATACAGGCTAACTCTCACAATACCTTTACTGTTCTTTTAGTGGCATAGCGGTTTAATGCCATAAAGCGTCCCCTTTAAGTGGGGATGAAAAGAATAATTCAGAGATGGAACAAATTTGCTTTCTCTTGGTCATGTAATGTGGAGTTAACGAACTGGATCAATGGGCTGAAGCCAACTGCATGAGATTTAACAAGGCCAAGTGCCGGGTCCTGCACTTTGGTCACAACAACCCCAGGCAACGCTACAGGCTTGGGGAGGAGTGGCTGGAAAGCTGCCTAGCAGAAAAGGATCTGAGGGTCCTGCTGGACAGCCGGCTGAACATGAGCCAGCAGTGTGCCCAGGTAGCCAAGAAGGCCAATGGCATCTTGGCCTCTATCAAGAATGGTGTGGCCAGCAGGAGTAGGGAAGTGGTCGTGCCCCTGTCCTCAGTGCTGGTGAGGCCGCAGCTGGAGTACTGTGTTCAGTTTTGGGCACCACAGTATAGGAGGGACATTGAGGTGCTGGAGCATGTCCAGGGAAGGGCAACGAAGCTGGTGAGGGGTCTGGAGAACATGTCTTATGAGGAGCAGCTGAAGGAATTAGGGTTGTTTAGTCTGGAGAAGAGAAGGCTGAGGGGAGACCTTATTGCTCTCTACAACTACCTGAAAGGAGGTTGTAGTGAGATGGGAGCTGATCTCTTCTCCCAAGTAACTAGCGATAGGCCAGGAGGAAACAGGTTCAAGTTGCGCCAGGGGAGGTTTAGGCTAGACATTAGGAAAAAATTTTTCACTGAAAGAGCTATCAAACATTGGAACAGGCTGCCCAGGGAGGTGGTTGAGTCACCATCCCTAGATGTGTTTAAAAGTCGTGTAGATGTGGTGCTTAGAGACGTGGTTTAGTGGCAGACCTGGTAGAGTAGGGTCAATGGTTGGACTAGATGATCTTAAAGGTCTTTTCCAACCTAAACAATTCTATGATTCTATGAAATATTGGTGTCTGTCTCTGTCCCGTTCACCAGGAAGGCATACAGTGTATGTTTCCTTTTTTGTAATGTGACTCATCAGGCCATTCCAAGGAATGCCACCCTTGGGGATGCTAGGAATTGTCATGACCTGGAGAGCAAAACATGTCCTGGAGCAAAGCAAGTCTGTACTCGCTTCCAGATAGAATGCACAAGTATAAAGTGAGTTGGCATATACCTGTTGGCAATGGCCAGTTTCTCCAACGTCGTAAGTCCAGCTGTATTGCAGGGATGCAGATGACAGGATGAGAGTTTTTCCATTGATTGGAGGGTTACAAGGATTTTGCCCCAAACATTTTTTCTAATGAGTTTTTTCTTTTTTTTGAAGAAGTACGATCAGATTTAGTCATATTAGGATGAGAGCAATTCATGCAAGATAGGAAAGGATGATCACAACAAAAGAGAATTATTAATAGGAGAAAATTTACATCAAGGGATAGTGGGAGTAAAGTGAATTTTGATGTTTTGAAGGTTGATTGGGTGGGTGGGCGTGTTGACAATAACAAGACAGTCATGTCTTCTTCAGGAACTTACTAACAGGCTTCAAGGATTTAAAATAAAATGTACAAGTTCTGTGGAAAGTACTCTTTTTTACAACAGTAGGAGCATGGTATAAATTTTTTGTAAAAGACCAGAACATAACTTCAGTTATATGCTGACCTTTCAGATAATGCTGCCACCAAAGTATTGTCTTTTGAATAATATTTTCCTTTCAACATTTCTAGGATTGAGCACTACAGTTCAATTTCATTTTATCTGTATAACTTCAGTAGCTTCTAGAAACCTTCAGGATAATATACCCGATTTCCAGAAAACATCTCCCTCTTGCAGAGGCTTATGATATAGCACAGAGTCTTTGATGCGTATGATGATACATTTCAGCAACATACAAATGCAGACAGACTCCTTCACATTGGCTTTTTTGTCCAAGAATATCTTAAAATGTAGTTTTAGTCTTGAGAAATTAAAAGTCTTGGTATGAAAGTGTTAATAAACAATGGCAATTGTAAAATGATATCGGGGGAAAAAGTAGATAAATCAATGGCACGGTTGTTTTCTTGCACAGTTAAAATGTAAGCTCAGTTGATATATATTTTTCTACCCATTGTGTAACTTGGAGCAAGTCTTCAAGTAGATTCTGGTTTTTGTCACTTTATTATCGTGTACACCGAAAAACCTGTTTTCTGCACTAAGGCTGGTTCATACTGAAATGTAACGCAGGAAGGTGGCCTGGTTCGAAAGCTCAGCAAACAAACGAATCCTGCTCCACTCAAATAGATGGTTTGATATTTAGTGCTTCGGGGTTGGTTGGGCATTAATAAAATTAGTGACTTGAAAAGATGAAAAAGAAACAGTAGCAAAGGCACCTAGAGAGCATGTGTTTGGGGAAAAAAGAGCAATAGGTCACTTAAAAATGAGCTAGCAGGGCCGGTGCTGGAAGAAGGCATGGGAAGTGAGGAATCTTGGATCCAAAGGCCCTTCCTCCAAAACTTTAATCCCCTATTTAGGCAATTCTACATTGTACTACAGAAGCTGAGGGAGCTATAGTCTCCCTCTAGCATTATTCTGTGCAGCGTGTATGCTGGGTCATTGAACCGGGAGTACATTTTGCTCTCTGCTGTTACTGCATCCAGGTTTGTATCAGCATATTTGTGGATGCTTTTAGAGGCTGGATAAGATGCAGACAGGGCAGTCATAGCTTTGTGCAGAGAAAAGAAAATAAAGTTTTTGCAGTGTTAAATCCAAACTGATTAAATTAAATCCTAGATAGCTTCTGCATCTGAATCTTGTATTAAATTACTACGTACGTGTTCCTAAAGATTGAAAGGGGAAAAAAAGGCAATTAAAGGTGGTGATGACTTCTTCTTGGCAGTTTTCTCTGTTTGCAAATTGCTAGTCTCTAGACCCTTTTGTGGAGTATTAAAAGAAATTATTTTTTTTGCTATTTCTACGCCATTTTGGTTTTCGATGCCGAATTTAGCAGTGACTAAGCATAAATTGGGAGAGAGGGAAGCTTTATTGACGTGTGTTGCCTTTGCTCTGATCCAGTCCATTGTGTCCCAATGCAGAGGCTGAGGAGGGATAAAATCAGATCAGTTTAAGAGAGCTGTTCCTTTGCTGTCCCTTCTGAGAATCCCTGGGGCTCAGCGAATCCAGTGGCTGAGGTGTGGGAAGAAGCAGACAGATACCCATGGGCTGGTAACAACTGTATCGTATTACTTTGGTAGGTTTCCTAGTATAAGCCTTCATGATAGTAATTATCTGTGTCTCCCTATCTTTGGTCTTAGGGGATGATTAAAAATAAAAAGCTGTGTTCCCTGACATCTTATACAATATGCATCTGCGTGTGGTGGGGTTTTTTTCTCCACATGGAGTAAAAGGAAGTAGAAGATGATTTTCTAGAATGAAAAAGGAAGGACCTTTATTCAGATTCACTCTTTCGTTGTATCTCATACTTTCACTGCATCAAAAATGATTTATCTTTTTGATATATCTAGGTATTATAACCTCTGCTGTATTTCTGTCCAAGGCTTGCTTGTTGATTAGGCCATCTGAAGAAGTGTCATGTCATTCAATAGTTGGGTTTTTTTTTCAGTATTATTACTTCTATATTATATTGTTGTTGGTTACATAGTTACAGTTGCAGGTCTTTCCGGGTACTACCCTGAAAGATATTAAAGAACAAGCCTGTGGGCACATTTTTAAAGGTATGTGTTATGAACATGCAGGTGTTAATCCATATTTATTTTTACAAAGATGTTCTAACATAGTAATTAAGCCCAGTGACTGTTGTGTCTGGGGAAACCTCACAGGATCTCTTAGCTCAGGGAGTTGTCACAAGTTCCCCATTTCTGGATGGGTGATCTGCATGGGAAGCTCTTGCTGTTCTAAACACCTACAGAGAGGTAACGGGGTAGTCGTGTGAGTGTCCATGTTACTGGCCCAATTTCCTGCTGTCAGTAGCAAATTTTACAAAATGCTCTTTGGTGTAATGATCCCTATAAGGATAAATAGAGCAGTCATGCTTTCAAAAGCTCAAATAAATAACTGCTGGCACTCACTGAACACCAGTCCTCCATTTGGGAAGTGCCACTTGATGACAGAGTTGATGCAAGGTCCTCAGACATCAAACACATCAACTATATATAAAAAAAGGCATGCTAAATATGGTCATTACTCTCTTTGGGGAGACATTCCTTCTGTTGTTCTCCTTCGTTTATTTTAGTCACCCGTTTCATACCTCCTCTTCAACACTTGACCCTTCAAGATAACCAATCTGTGGTGGTGATCCGTATTTTCTTCAGAAAACTTGGAACCAAAAAGGCTCTTAGTGACAGTACTAGGAATTCCTGATTGTCTTAATTACTACTTTACATCAGCACATCTTCACCTTTACATTACAGATGCGATTCCTGGGTTTGAGAACTTCTGAACTTCAAACTAATTTGCAGCTCCTGTTTATGACAGTTCTTCATACAGTCACAGTGTGGGGTTCAATGCATGCTGTTCACCAGCATTTAATCTGAAGTTCATTCTTGCTTCTTCCTGCAAGTTCTGCTTTAGTTGCAGCAGTCAGTGCACTAAATGCAGCTCTGGCTAATTGCCTTGTCTCAGACACATGTTCGTGGGGGATCAGTGTGAGCTGGTACAGGCATTCAACAAGGATCAGGACTACTTTCAACACTATTCAATATTTCTGTCAATTACTTGGAAGGATCTATCTGAATCACTGGTGCTTTATTTTCAGGTAGCAAAAAGAGTGGCAGAATGAGATGATAAAGTAGTAGACGCTTTACGCAGAAACCTCTGAATTGTTTTGCCCATTTAAGCAGAGGGCCTGTGTAAATCAACTCACCTAAGAAAAATAAATGTTTCAGTAGGAGAAGACTATGCCATGCAAAATGGTGACGGTCCTCTCAGGTAACAGCTGACCACAGGCTTTTAGTGGAAGAGAACTGTGATGCAATACTTGTTTGTGTAAATAGGAATGAGAGATAGGAGAGAAGTTTTGCCTGCTTATGTGCCTGTGTATGTTGGCAAGGCAATTCCTGTCATTCTAAGATCCATGTTTTAGGAGGGACATTGAAGTATTGTGTAAGGTTCAGAAAGTCACCACAAAATATTTGGGGCAGGAGAAAATGGTTGGTCTTCAACCACTTGGAGCATCATCTCTTAAATTCATCAATGAGAAAATTAGGTATCTGTAAGATAACATTTTTTAAGAGTCTTCAGAGAAAGGAAATACTGGGTACTAAAGGACTCTCTAATCTGATAGCGAGAGGCAAAATGGAAACCAGTGGCTGGAATGCTGGAGCAGATGAATTCAAATTGGAGAGTAGGTAAAAATGCTCAACACTGAATGTGGTTAAACGTTGGAATGGGTTACTGGGAGGAACAGCTGCTGCACCATTTCCTGGAGTCTTCAGATTCACCTTGGATGCTTTTCTGTAAGAAAAGTTTTAGTCAAACACTATGGGGCTCAGTGCAGGGGTTAATGATGTGAAATGCATCTTAGGATATGCAAGAATAGATCATCCCACTCGTCTTTTTTTTTTTTTTTTTTAGTTTAAATTCTATGAATTGATGGATGTCTGCTAGTGATACAGCTTGAATAACTCTTTGTACTTTGCCCTAATTCTACAAGTCTTTGTACAAATTTTTCTCATTATAATCTTAAGAATACCTTACATATTATTCTCTGTCTGTTAGCTACTATTAGCAACCCATGTGAATCCAGCCACTGGTGTTGTAAGAATTACTTGGGAAATAATTTCACTTTCTTATCCTGGATTTTGATACGGTGAAAGTAATTTTGACTTTAAGTTCTTGAAGCCAAGTGTTATGAGTCATTCAACTTTTCTTCATGAGAAAATTATAATAAGTCTCGGTGGTCAGAGAATATAACTTGGTACTTGCATGTTCAACAGCACAGAATCCAATACCTAGTAGCTCGTGAATTCTTCTGTTCTTTGAAGATCACATATTGGCCACACTAAAAAGCCTGGCTACTGCAGGTGTCCCATCTGTCTGAACTCGTGTTTGCTGTGGTCTCCCAATTTCTGCTTTGTATTTAATGCCACTGTCTATTTCTTTTCTGTTGCAGGTATGAAATACTAGATCCAGTGACTATTTTTTGTTTCTAACATTTATGGGAAACAAGAACAGCTTGTGAGTGTCTTCACAGAAATCTGTATGTGCAAAGTAGTATTTTTCTTTTGTGGTTTTTTAATGCAGTGTAACTTATTACTGGCGTATACTTAACACTAAGCACATATGTAAATACTACACCGTTTTATAGGCTTGGATAATGCTCCATTGAGTTGATACATCCTGGTACTCTGCAAAATAGGGAGCCTAATGATTAGATGTTACTCTGTTTATACAGCACTCATGATATTGGATGCTGATCCTGGTTGGGGCTTGGAAACACATACCAAATGGTGATAGCTTTTGCATTGTATCCAGTGGTGGTAACTAACTAATCTTGCTGGAATATTTTGTAAAAAGTCAAAAGGAAGTTCAGTCTCTTGAATTTGGAAATGTATTTACCTTTCTGAATATAAATTCTCTCAACAGTATACCATTGTCTCCAAATAACTAACTGTTGTAGCATAACTTATTTTCTGAGTATTGAATTAATATAGTTGATAGTGTGTGCTGCATTTTGGTTTATATCTCATGTATTTGATTGTAAAGCTGAAATGATATACTGAAGTTTAAACAATGTGGGGTTTTTGGATCTATGACAAGTCCTTGGAAATAAAAAAAGCAAGAGGACTGAGTGAAGGAAGGGATAAGCTGAAAGAGATTCTCACTCTGATAACTTTATACTTTGCTGTCCCAAACAGCTTCTCTAAAGCTGGGAAGTACGTCTCTATAATACAGAATAAGGAGTGTGTTGAGTCCAGTGATGTTGACTTTATTCATTTAAGTTCTGGTGCAGGCTGTGCAGTAATGCTAAAGATTTCTTGTGTATCTGTATTTGAATCCATGAACTCTTTCAAAAGATTCATGATGAATGAGTTACGCGTACCAAGTATTCATTGGAAAAGGAAACATCACTTCCCCAATGTCTTGGAATCATACAATAGCTATATGATTTGAATGCTTTTGTTTCTGTGGACTTACGCTCTGGTACTTACTTTGTCAGTCTGACAATTCCTTGCTCTGAAGGTGGGAAATAAAACTGTATATGCAGCACAGAATTTCTCTTGATATTACACAGTGACAGCAATTTTTGCTGATAGAATTGCAAGGAAGAGTATTGCAGGTTGAAGTGCAAGGTCGCTTGATCTTTGACACCAGCTGGTGGAGCCTTCCTGCTCCTCTAAACTTTATTTTAGAATAGCTGATAAAATAAATACATACATCTAAAAAAAAATGCATTGAGCTGCACATAAAAATGCCTCCTTTAATAAAGTGATTTCATTAACGTGCAAGCAAAAAATAGCTTCTTTTTCCTGCAGCCTTTAACTGACAGTTGTGAAAACTGAAAATCTTCCCATTCCCTCTTCATTTCTTTTGAATCCATTTGTGCACGCTTCCATTCCTATTTGTTAGGATATTCTTGCAGGGATTTTGGTTAGCTCAGAAATATTTCATAGACTGTCAGAATATATCTGTCTGATATTCTCTTGGGAAATGTGATAGATAAATTATGTCTTCATGGCCAATAAGGAGCTCTGAACAGAAGTACACTGCTTCAGGTTGGTGCTGCTCAGATGGACAGAGCGGGGATTTGACCAGGACGTGGTTGCACTGTGAAGCACCTTGTAGCAAGCAAGGTCCTTGGGACCGTGGAGATGACAGCAGTGAAGCACCTCGTCAAGTAGAATCATTTAATCGTTTAGGTTCAAAAAGACCTTTCTCTAGCAGGCACTTCATTGGTGTTCAAACTGAGCAGGGAGAGCTGTGAAAAGGTGTGCTGTGTGGGGAGACGGTTGGTGCTGACCTATGCTTGGGTGAAGCAGCTCACAGTCAGTGTCAGGAGTCTGGGAAGCACAGTTGGTGACTTCTGCATAACTGATCTGCCTGAAGATAGTAACTTCAGGGCACTTGGTGTGGGGACAGGAAGTTTCCATCCTCCAGAAAGTGAATTGTGGTCCCTCAGGGTCTGCAAAGGTGAGGAAAAGGCATCTTCAGGAGTGTGTCAGTTCTCAGGCAGGTGCTTTGTCTGTGGGGATTAGTACTGGCCTGTGTCTAATGCTGATGACCTTTTCTATCACCAGCCATGGTAATGCAGGAAGGGTAGGAAGAAGTGGAGGCCTTTTTTGCTCTTAATCGGTAGGACCAGGTATATGATCTGTAAATTACAAAGATGGTATTAAAGAGTGTGCATGGCTTTTTTAAAAAAAAGTCAAATGCTATTTCTGAGCTCCAAGGGCTGACAGCTGTTCTAGTTTTGCTTGGGGACGTTTTCACAATGTGGATTAATCAATGTTATGAACTGGGTCCATGGGGTTTTGGGAATGTAATTGGTTTCAGATGACACTTTGCTAGTCAATCTGCGAAACAGCCGAATGTTGACACAGCTGAACAATTCCAGCTGTTTCCACTCACCCCTTCTTCCCTCCCTGGATGCACCAACCTTTTCCCTCTCTCTTGTCTCCCTTCCTTATTGCGACTTTGTAAGACAAATTTCTGATCTCAGTTTCTGTCATTTGTCTCTGGTTTTGCTCTTTCCCGGCATGCTTTAAAAATGCATTATTTTAGGTATGGGGTTTTGATGCCATTTTTATCCCTTTGGGCCTAATTTGGTTTACAGATATTAACTCTTTTGAAGCATATTCAGATGTTGCTTGAAGGTGCAGTTTTCAGATAACTTGACAAGTTTTTGTGACAAACCCACCTCTTCTTTCAAAAAAGGTAACAAAGACATGGTGATAACCAAAGGCAGGGACAAACTCTAAGGACTCTGCGTAGAGGTGTACTGTAGGACATGTTCCTCTGCTGTGAGGCAGGGCAGCTGTTGCTTTGCCCTAGCTGATAGCCCAGCTTTGGTAAGGTAGTTGACACTTCCATGCTGTGCATCGAGACCTTAATCACTAGTAGAAGTAACTCCCCAGAAGGAAGTGGATTGTCAATTGTCTATGCCATTTATACTTCTAGAATTAATTTTTAAACTTATTTTTCTCTTACTTCCCCTTTTTTTGCCCCATTGTATGATGAGCGTAGGTAAGCCCTGAATATGTCATGCCACCTACATCTGAGGTTTTTAATATGGCATCAGTGGTGTTTCCCATTTGTGGCAATAAAGAAGAAAGTACATGCTGTTCAAGACAATGCGCATTCGTTTTCCGTGGCATTTGTCATGCTAACTGAGCTTTGGGATACGTTGCAGCAAGGACTGCATCATGGCCCAGCCACTGTTCTATTAAAACCTGCATGCACAAACACCTACACACAATTTGCAAATATGGCATTTTAATAAGTAGGCGAAAACCACTGATGAGATGGTCAGGCTGTATTATGAGAGCCTTTGGTCACTGTACCTCTTGTAATAAGCTCGTGGCTAGGTTTTTAGTAGTAACTACGGTGGTGGTCATTTTCTGGGTTTAATATTATTTTCCCATTATGAAGTTGGACAAATCCTGGAGGACATATGCTCTCTCTTGTTTGTGTGACTTTTCCAATGGCAGACTATTGTAATTTAAAACTAATGTTTAAAAAAAATTCCAAAATCTGCTGTTTTCGGACAGCAGTTAGCTCTGCTAACTTTTTGAAACAGCAGAAAGCACTCGTGTGTTGGGCCATTTTAAGTCATATCTATTGTATTAGAGTAGTGTGTAATGGAATGACTGATGATGTACTTTACACATACTGTTGGTAATGCTTTACCTACAAATACCACGTATGGCCTATTTAGAAAAGGAAAAATATATATTGAAAACGTAGTAGTAAAATGGCACCTCTGTGAGTATCTTTCTTAGAAGTATGTTGCTGCCTGAGAAAATTGCAAATGTGTGCGCTATGGTTTTCAGAGAAAGTCTTGATGTCATTAATTCCTGTTTGTGTTTTTTATTATCAGCATATTGAATAAGAATATCCCATCCTACAGACTTTATGCTGGCAGTGGGCAGTAGGAGGTTTCATGGATTACTTGTAGGGAGGGAGACTTGGAAGGCATAAATTCAGTACTTAGATCTGCGCAGGTCTCTTGTGTGACTAGCAGCAAACTTCTTGCCTCAGAGTCTCCATTTATATGGCAGGAGAAAACTTTTTAGTTTTTCTAGCTTTTTCCACCTTTTCTTCATGCCCCAGAGATTTTTGGATTCTGACTAGCAGTTCAAACCAGGATTGGAGTTCTTTCATTGACTGAGAACTGTCAGATTCTTCATTCTGTAATTTTTAGAAACTCTGAGAAACTCTGGTCTCTATGAAATGTCTGTAGCTTTTTTTCCTGTTTTATTACTGAAGACCAGTTTTTCAAAGCTAAAGGTAGACAGCTGTTGGACCTTAAGCAGACATTTAAATGTACTTGCTACTTGTGCATGTGACTTGAGGTATATCCCGGTGGTAAACTGGATCTTGCATTTAATCCAAATGATATTCCAGGTAATTTGGGATTTTGTCTTTTTCTGCTGTACTAGCGCACAACTAGTTCTTAGTTAAGCAATGTCTACACAGAGTTGAGGAGAGAAAAGCGAAGGCTAATGCTTATATTAGGTCAGAAATGAAATTACAATGTTTCTTTAAACTGAGCAGACATTAAATGCATTGAAGACATGTATGCTATTCACTGTAGTGTTCTTTTCATCATTCTTCAAACTACCCATGGAGGTTTTCTGTTGTACAATCTTTGACAAATCTTTCTTTGTATCCTTAGTTCTCTTTTATTATGATGAACCACCAAAGGGACTGGGTTCTTGGGAAGACAGAGGGAATGTACACAACCAGTATGATGTGGAAAGCCTGTCTGTGCTGTTTGTGGTTGAATTCATATGATCTTAGAGCTGTCATAAGTCCAGATCTTCCCAGTATGTCTCTTGTCTCCCGCTGGAAATTTTGTGCAGGTAGAAAAGGAGGAATTTGGCTGTTGCCTAGGATTTGCAGACCTGCATATGCTGGATCAATAGCACTAGTTGCAGCTAGGCTGCTTGATGCTGCCTCTGCTCAAGTCTACTGTTCATACCCATGGAGCTAGTGTAGAAGAGCGGTGCGTTCAGTCCAGTGCACGAACAAGAAAGAACAGAGTGCATGAGATGTCCTACTCAGAAATTTGAGCATTTGGTATATACATATACTGGCATTGAAACAATTTACTGGCTATTAGTCATTTTGTTGTACCTTCAGAGACACTTGCAGAAAGAAATGCATCTTAGGCTACAGTATGTTGCTAAGCGTTGTGCTTTGTCAGATTAGTGTCACTAGCTGTAAAGAAACCAGAAAGCTAAATTAACTATTTGAGTGTTTTGTGTTGCAATCTCTGGCCTGCAATAGAAAAAGCAGGTTCGTCAGTAGAACCTGCTCTGAGTGTACCTGCTATGAGCATATAAAACAATCTTCTCCTCTTTCTACAGTGGAGTTATCCCTGCATTATCCGTTTTCACTGCTTTGTCCATGTCTTCCCACTAACTTATTTGGTCATTGAAGCCCGGATGCCCTCAAGAAGCTCCTCCAATAATATAATTTTCAGGAATGGGAAAGATTTCTGAAAAAGTTTCTGATAATCAATCCATTTCCAAGTTAGTCTTTGGTAATCCCAAATCACCGGTTACTCCAGAAATTTAGGTAGAGCCATTACATCCCAAAGTACTAGAGGTAGATTTTTACTCTGTAGGTGGGGAGAGTCATTTCCCTCACGGCACGCCTCTCCTGTTAAGTTGCCGATAGAGGTATGGTTCCGAGGAGAGCAACAATACCCTCCGTCGGTACCTGCCCACAATTTGTATCCCTAGAATCTGGGCCTAGCCTGTAAAATGTCTCTCGTGGGCCTCTGTGTTCCTATGTGTCTGTATATGATGTCAGTCTGGTTCTGAGCAGGGGCTCTGGAGACAGTCACAGAAGTAACGGGGCAGAAGACACCGATTATATATTTTGCTAGTGTGCACTCATTTGTGTATCTTCAGCCGTGAGGCTCTCAGAAGCGCAGGAGTGATGCGTGACGGTACGGCACTGTCTAATCACGCGTTCACATTCCTGATACCCCATGGGTATCAAAGAGAAGTCTTCTATTTCTTCCCTTTTTTTGGCCGAAGCAGAGGCTGTGTGGAGCAACGCACTAATATAACCCTCATGTCTTAGTTATTTTTGATACCTGTGCAGTGTTACTATTTCAAAATAAGTTAGAAAAGGACCTTATATGTATTAAGGAAGCTGTTTTATGCTTTCATAAGCCTTATTTCAGTCTTTGTTTCTGCTTTCTGGAAAAAGTACAGTAGCAACTTGCGTACATTCAATGTCATGTTGCAGAACTTTCTACTTAAGCATTACTCTCTCTTCAGAAGCAGATCTCTGGTGTTCCTCTCTCCTCCAGCATTTTGCTGTCCGTCAATGCTTATTAGACCCTGTTAGGGCCCTGAGGGCACTAATTGGCTTGACCAGCCTCACCTGGGACCTCCACCTGCACCCCTGCCCAAGGGCCCAGGCATTCCTTTTAAGCTCAGGTCTGGGCCACGTCAACAGGCCTCATGTTTACCTTTCTCTTAGAGTTTCACAATGTAGTTTATATATAACAACTTAACAGCCTTTCCTCAAAGAGTGATAAGAAGAGATAACAGAACATTAAGAAAATTTCCATCCTTGATCGTATCATCCTGCGCTGGTAAGTTGTTGACATTGTGGTGTGCTATGCTGCTAAATTTTTGACTCATTGGAAATGCGGCTTGAGTCATAAACTCCTCTGTTCTGTTGCTTGCTATGTTTTGGGGTATGGGTGGTTTGGGGTTTTTTTTTGTTGTTTTGGGTTTTTTTGTGTGTGTGTGTGTAGTAGCTCTTCCTCCAGAGAGGAAAGCTAAAAAAGCAGTGCTGAGGAGCAGATAGAGTATGTTGCAACTCCAGTTGTTGTGCAATAAAAAGAGGAAGAACTAGTGTAGAAGGTAGGAACCCCTGGCTGACGTTTGTGTGTGATTTGGAAGGTATGGTGAAAATGGGAGTCTGTGCTCTGCTACTGGGAGTTTGTTGATTTTGCTTCAGCCCACTTAGTACCTAGCTCATACTATTAAGAAAATTGATTTTGAGAGCTTCGCAGGTGTATCAATGAACATTTCAAATTAAAACTTTTTCAGAAATACCAGAATTCTGAGTCGAAGTAGGATAAAAACTAGCAGTTTCAATCTTAAACTTAACAGTTCAGATTTTTAATGCGTGAAATCATACCCTACATCTGCTGTGGCACCACAGACTCTGAGAAAAATGATCATCAGAAAAAATCTTTGCTGCACTGAAGTTATCATTGATAGAGATGAAATCAAGGTCAAGATACCACAATGTGTGGGAGGGAGCTGGGTGAGAATTAGCAACTTCATCTAAGGCTTTATATCTCAGCTCGCTTCCAAGTTGTCTTTCTTCCTTTGTCTCTTAGTGACTGTGAAAGAGACATGAGAAATTGTATCATATATAGAATTTCCCCATTACGTGAGATCTCAGGATCTTTTTGAAGGTAAGCTCAAATAGATTTAAGCTGATTCAGAAGAGAGGTGATTTAAGAATTCTTTACTTTTTCAAGTGGTTCACTTAATTTCACGTGCTCTAGGAGGAGGTAAGAGAGTGCTCCTCATGGAGGCTCCTGGCAGGCTGTATAAGCTGTTGTCTTGTGAAGGAAGTTCAGGCATGGTCGAGCTGGGATTATTCTGCGTGAAGAAGTTGTGCATGACTTGAAGGCAGCAGCAAGTTGTCTCCTCCCTTCTTTTCTCTCCCCTCCCACCTCCGCTTTCTGCCATGTTCTTTCACATTCTTAGAAAGCAATAAAAATGCTATCGGTATTTGTAAGATACAAATTGCACTGTCTCTGGGAGCCTGGGATTGTATATTGGCACATGGGTAATTTGTCTGTTACGTCCTGATCTTGTTCCTCTCTGAAGACCTCTCTGTTGTCCATCAATCTGCCTTCTGCATCCCATATATTCCTGGGTCAAGTGTGGTAAATGTGGACTGTCGTTTCCTCGGTGCCCATGTGCAGACCTCTGCTGTTCAGAAAGTCGGAGTTTGTGACCCAAACCCCAGAACAAAATTTGGGGCTGCTCCCTGTTTTGTTGTTGACCACTCTGGTATGAAATCATTCCTTAGGGAGCATGCTGCTTGTTAGAGGGTACCGTTTTATAAACTTGATACAGTCATTTCAACTTTAGAAGTAGGGTGTCACATTTCCTACTCTCCCACTTGATGTGGATATTCTGAGCTTCTCTTTAACCTGTCCTGGCTGTGATTTTGGTTTTCTTTGTTTCTTTCCTTGGCCTAGTCTAGCCTTTTGCCATAGCCCATTTTCTTAAATAAAGCACTTGAGTCATTAGCAGGAAGAGGTGTTGACTTCCCAGGCAGGTGCCATACCTGGCAAATTCAACTGCTTTCTGTCTCAAAGTACAATTTTCTTCATTGCTTATTGCTGAAAGATGGTGCAGATGGCCCTAGATTCCTCTGTTGTAGCTCTCAAGCAGAGCCAGGAGTACTACCTCAGAGTCCCTCTTAGCTGGCTGCCCTGGTCCCTGATGCAGCTGCAGCAGAAAAGCCTTGCTCTGAAGCACAGCCAGACACCAGCTCTAGCAGCCGAAACAGAGCGGCTTGCATAGGATGGTTGTACTGGGTTGCACGGTTTGATTCAGCAACATGTTGCTCTGTCGCACCAAGCATTTGTAGCCTCCCTCTGACATTCACTGATACTTTTTGATAAGGATGTTGAAAGCACTTGAAGAGGGGATAACTCAAAACCTTTAGCAGCATTGTCCCAGAGAAGAGAAAGCATGTTTTCTTATATTTGTTATGTATAGTGGTGACCTCTCTGGAGTTTGAGAGAAAGGAGTTATTAAAGGAGCTCAGCAGGAAGGAGAACCCGCCAAATAAATGGTGTTTATTTTGCTATTGGTCTCTGTGCTTTGTAACCTTGTAGGATCCAGTAGTGCACCATTTTGATGACAATACATTTGAATTTTTGGTGAGTTCACTGGTCACAGCTCCCTGGATCAGGGGCTTGGCATGGCCAGCTGCACCGAAGATGTCCTGTTAGCGTGGAGGGAGCTGCAAGCCAGAAGTTGGGCTGGTGTTTCTTGTTATCCCCAGAGCAAGGGTCAGGAGTGGATCTGATTAGGAGTGCTTTCAAGAGAGACTCAGTAACTCCAGCAAGACCCAACCAGAACACCAGGAGAGCATCCAATGTGTGTGCTTGGGAAGAAGGGCAAGAGTGGTCAGTCTCCCATTAATTCAGATGTTTCTGAGTTGTTAGACAGGTACTTACCTTTTTGTGCAGCCTTTTCAAAGGCTGATACAGCTCTTTTTTTTTTTTTTTTTTTTTTTTTTTTTTTTTTTTTTTTTTGGTTTGTTTATTGCATAACTGCAATAGAAAGGAATTCCTAAGGCATGAATGCTGAAGAGGAAGGAAAGAATAAGTGGTGCCAGTTAAATTTTCATGTATTTATGCCTTATTATTGCCTGACAGTCAGAAATAATATTATTTTCCTTTTATCCTGATTTTTCTCTTTTCACTGTGTATTAAAAAACCACCAGCAGTAACAAAGTGTAGAAGATTGAATTAAATCCTATGTAGAATGACTTCACCTTAAACAGTGGAATATCTTAGATCTCTTTCTCTTCCTTTTTTCTTTCTCTCTGTCTAGTCTACAGAGACTTGGCAGTCTCAGATACCCTTGGGTGTTCAAAGGTAGATCAGTCTGCGGCAGGGCTGCCTTTGATGTTTGCACCTACAAAAATGTCACATCACAACCTGCTCTGTTATTTCACATTGAATGTGAAAGATTCACTAAAAGGTTAATTTCAAGTCTTGTTGAATTTTATACCATTAAAGTCAATGCCTTTTCAAGGATGCACCTAGAATGGTTTCAGAAGGATGAGAGAAGGGGCTGGTTCTAAGTTGCTGCTGCAGCTACACAAGCGCCTGATAACCGTGCGCATAGGGTGCTCGTGGATGCATAACCCCTCGGTGTGGGAATGTTTCACCCTCCACTCCCTACGGAGAAAGAAGATCAGGAATTGCTAAAAATACTTTAAATAGCACTACGTCTACCAACAATACCTTTACCCATTTGTGCGTGAGGCCCTAATTTGGTCTGCGTTCAGTCTTGTCAAAGAAAAATCTAAAGGGAGAGAAACACTTCTGTACGAATCTTTTGTGGGAGATTTTGTAAGGGTAATTCCGAGTATCTGTTCTGGTTTCTGGCTTTTAGGGTTGTTTTCTGAAATGATTTGTAGAGGGATTCCAAATACCTGGATAAAATATTTTTGAAACATTGTTTTTCTTGGTTCTTCCCCCTCCCCTTCAAAACTTGTGTTTTGAAGAAATGCTGTATGTTTGCAGTAAACAGGGTCTTTAATTTCTTTGTGGATGTAATAGATTTCACTGGGGAAAGCTAAATGTACTGGATTTCAAACATTATTTTGAAAAAGAAATAGGATTTTCTAAAAGATTCTTCAAGATGGAGAAAAATACTTGTTTATCAGTCATACCACAAATAGTGCATTTGAAAGATTTCTGAATGGACAAATGCTGAAGGAGTAGGAGATACAGGTTATATTTTAAATTGTTGGGTTTTTTAAAAAAACAATTGCCAAGTAAGGAATTGCATTTTCTGTTTTCTCTTAGTACAATGAAATCTTTAGACTCAGCAAGAGCACTTAGAAAAGGCGGCAAGCTTTCCCCCCCTTCTCCTTCTCCTAACATAACTTGAATGTGTCATTTAATTGGTTACTGAGCTCCATCCCCTCCGCCTTCCCCCCCCACATCGTTTTTCCAAGTGAGCAGTGCAAAGTCAGGTAACTCGCTCTGGTGTCCTCACATTTGTGGCGTAGCGGAGGCTGGGATTACATGCTTTGTCAAGCTGTGTTCTTAAGGATGTGCCACATTTCCTACTGTTTTAACACAGGAAACGTCTCTGTCACCAGGCAGCTCTGCTTTTCTGTGCATCCCTTAATTGCGTGCGAACTGAAGGTGCAGCTGGAGAGCACTTCATATCTAATTGGTGTGAGAAAGCTGAGGGCAGAAAAAACAATTAGGAAGTCACGGTCAACTTCAAGAAGGGCTGTAATTGAGGCAGAACTGAAATGAAAAATTCGATTGCTACTGAGCTGAAGTGAAAAGGACGTATGGAAGAAAACTGTGAACAGCAGAGAGCAGCTTAGGCTCCCAAGTTCCACTTTCTGCAGTGACTTTAGAGTCTCCAAGTCCCTGGGAGGAGTGGGGATGTAGGGACCCAAGTGCCTCAGGCATGCCTGATGGCTTAGCTTCCTGAGCCACTTGGCCTTTTTAAGAAATGTCTGTGGGTTACTGTGGCTAAATTCAGTGTGTTACAGGATGTCTCTCATTGTGGTCATCCTCCTCTTAATCAATTACAGGCTACTAATAGCACTGGAACAAGCAGCAACTGCTCCATTCAGCTGCCCGGTTTTGCCTTCCCTTACCAGCAAATAAAGAAGTAGAGGTACTGGGTGTACTCGAGTGGTATTTTAAATCCACCTAGGCGGGATTTTGAAGTAATTCAACAAAAGAGTTCATTTTACTGTTCAAACTGTAACAGTTGCTGTGTACACGAAGTGATAATGAGGCCATTTTAAAATCCTTTTCTTGCCACTTCAAATAATTGGATGTAGGTTTTCCAAGAATGTATTAAAATGTGTATGGGAGCAGCTTATTGCCGTTTCACTGTTTGGCTGAAGAGTAATAAACTGGCAAGTACTAATTCATAAAAGTCATGGTCCAGCCTGTCACTTTTATTGTGGCATATGTGATAATGGCTGATTTTTATCAGTGTCTTAATGCTAATTGTACCAATGTAAACATAGGTTATAGCTGTGCAAACAGAAAGGTAGTGTGCGTGATGAGCCTCTGTATTAGAAGAACTTGCGGGTTGCTCAGTAAAGCCCTTACCTGAGAAGCAGTGATGCACTGTCAACAGGAAGGAGATGCAGTCCTGTTGGCCTGGTGCTGGTGGGAGCTGCAGAAGGTTTTCAGAACATACCAAGAGGAAAAATAAGACAAAGAGCACACCATTCTGAGCAGATAGAAAGCAAGAAGTGCCTGATGTGTACAAGCCAGGAAGATTTTGTTCTTGGTTTGGTTATTTTTCTTTCCCCATTATCTTGATGTCGGAGATCTCTCTATCTTGTCATCTTGCCAGACATTTACTTATTAAGGTGGGGTGTCCATGTTTGCTTAGGGCAACTCTCATGCTGCTGGGAGAAGTTGGGAACTAGTGAATTAAAATTGTTATTTGGGAAAGAGGTGGGCAAGCCTGCACAGAGGGTGGCCTAGCTAGCAGGTGTGGTACCACTGGAATAATTCTCTTTAAATTAATTAGATTTTGATTGATCACCAGCTCTATTTCTTCAGACTTCAGTTACCTTAGTCTCCTTCCCTAGAAACTTTCACCTCTTGCTTGAACTATGGAAGAGAGTGGTTTGGGCAGTCCTCGGGTTTCTGTTGCCATGGCATGCTGTGTCCTGTGCTGAAGAAGTACTGTGTTCCTACCACAGCCAGAGTGATTTGTAATTTGGACGTGCAATTACAGATTTGGTCAGATTTTGTGTGTTAAGTTTTTCACGTGCATTCCTAATAGGAATTTAGGATCTCTTTGAACAAAAAAACCTACTGAATATGTTGATATTTTCGTAACAAAGGTGGTGGGTTTGATGGGCACTATCCCCCAACTTGGGTGATTTTTTTTATTCACACAAAGTAGCTACCTCTAGTGCAAAAGCGAAAAACTCTGCAGCACGTAAGGAGACTAAACCAAGTCATAAATAGTTGATGGATAATGCCCACCTTCTGAGGTAGTTGGTGACACTACCCTGGTGATGTTAGCTTGATCCTGCCTTGTTCTTGTTTGCCTGATTGCTGTTTGCTGTGTGCATCTGTCTGGACATCCCCCTTCGCTTCCTCCCCCTCCCTCCCCCCAAATTTCTGTGAAGCTCTGCAAAGGCTGGAGGAGAGGGGCTGCCGCCTGTTCTTTTTACCTTTTTGCTGCTTGCTGTTTAGTGAATTGTATGAACGGCTGTGTAGCAGGTCAAGGAACGCTTCGAGCATTGACTTTTGCGGAGGCCTTTCTATTCAGGCTTTCCCTCCCTTTTTCCTTTTTCCTTTTTCCTTTTTCCTTTTTCCTTTTTCCTTTTTCCTTTTTCCTTTTTCCTTTTTCCTTTTTCCTTTTTCCTTTTTCCTTTTTCCTTTTTCCTTTTTCCTTTTTCCTTTTTCCTTTTTCCTTTTTCCTTTTTCCTTTTTCCTTTTTCCTTCCTCTCACTCTGGGCTGAGAACAGTACATTACAAACATCACTAGGTGGCATAGCCACCCTGGTGTACTACCCACGTTAGACCACATTTGTAGCAACTGAGGTTTTGATTATAGCTTGAAATAATCCCTGTCTAAAAGACATGATGTCCTGCTCTTTTATAGCGCACTCTTAACACTTAATCACTGGGCTCAGGCAGAAGGCACATAGGCCTGTGCGCTCCGGCTTATGCAAGTCAGAGCTGTCCTGGGAAACCTGGCCTGCTTCTGTTAAGGCAGTACAGGCAAAAACCTGAAGATTTTGCTTACTTGGGGGGGAAAAAAAAAATTGAAACAACATTTCCAAAGCTTCTTGAAATGTTGTTTTACCAGACACATACCTTAGTCTTCCTGTCGAGTTACCCAGCTCCTGCGAAGGTCTGTTTCAGCCTTTTGGAATTTATTCCAGGAAATGCAGTATATAATCCCAAGTTTAAATAAACCACTTCATAGTAGGTGCTTATGTTTTGAGCACATGCTTAAGTGTTTTCACTAGAGAAACGAAGAATAGTGATATAAAGCTTGTGCTCAAAGTTGAGTATCAGTTAAGTGTATTGTTAAGCTGGGACTTCTCTCAGTATTATGAAACTAGTTAGGGCAGCTCCATTTAAAAGGTATATGATGGTTTCTGTATTCGTTTCTTATTTGGTAGAAATCAAAGTGTAGGATGGACTGTGTGAGAGAGGTAGATGGATCTAAGTCAAGTTTACTTTAAGGTTTTTTTAAATTAGAATGTCTTTAGTCCTGAGGACTTAGAAAATTCTCAGGAATTGATGGGTGTCTGTTTTTAAAGTAGACTCATTGAACTGTGATTTGTTGTTTCAATTCTCTGAATTTCCAGGCACATTGATTTGTCGGCAGTGATTTTAATTGGAGTGGTAGGGAATGTTGGTTTGAGTTTACAATAAGAGGTTATGATTTAGAAGTTATGCTACAAAAGAACAACTGTTACCTGCTTAAGTATGTTGTATATGTGTTGTATTCATACTTAGCTGCCTCAATTGGATGTTTTTGAGTGCAGTGACACTGAGTTATTTAAAAGATTGATGCTGTTTGAAAATAAAGCATGGCTTCAACTTAATTTGTAAGGAAAGATGCTATGAGAGAGTGTGGTGGTGGTATTATTATTACTGCTATTAATGTAGCTTGGAACCCATTCTGGTCACCTATCAAAAGCAGAATAAAAATCTCTTCCAGGATCCCTCATCAAAATACTCCTAGAAAATCAGAACAGTCTGGTAAAGTAGACTGCAGAGCTGTGAATTAAATGTAGGGGATTGGGGATGTCTTGCCTTTACTAGGAAATGAAGATTTTTGTTTCTTTTCCAGGAGGCCTCCATTGTCAGAATATTGCATAAATATCAGATTGATTTCTGCTGTGTAGAAAAAAACTTCTTTATTGTAACAGAAGCATTTATGCTGAGATGGTGGACAAGGGTGGTGATGCTAGAATACATTTAGGGAGCCTAACATATACATCCCCTTAGAATGTACCATTCTTCATGTGGAGATCAAGTGAAGTATTTAAGATGGTCACATTTGTATTTGCTCTGGGTTCAGTCCTGTCCCTGGCTCTATGATTAATATTGCAAGAAAGCGCCAGGATAATCTTGGGTCCTTGCTTAAAATAATGCTACAGGCTTCCCACACAGGAGAGAGTTAGTTGTTGAAGGGGATTTTTTTACGGCTCACACTGGGACTGACGTCAGGCTCGCCCACAGCCTGAGACTGGAGAAATTCTGAAGCCGTGCAGACGAGCAGTTTCTTCCTCTTGGGCAGAATAATCACAAGCAGGTTTGGCTCCCTGGCTGTAATGCACTGGAGATTTTTGCAGGCAGAAAAGGAGCTTTTCTAAAATCACTGTGTGAAAATAAAAGCATCCTTAGTGGAAAACATAGCTCTTCTTTGTGCATGTCCCTTGTCTGTTATTTTTTGGTTTAGTCTTTTTTCTTTTTCTTTTGACATGTCTTGAAAGAGATGTTTTTCTCTTTGTGATCTGTCCATTTCCCTCTTTCTTATCACTTCTGGCCTGATGTTACTTCTAGATATGTACTTCTGTGTGTTCTGGTGAGTATGTGCACGTAACTATGTTGATCTGTAGTAATCCTCTCTGTTGATGTGCCTTATATTTCTTTGCTTTGTTTCCCCTTTTGATTAGATACACAGAGCAACTTGGCGAAAAGCATGCCACAGGTCAGTTGGAAAACGTAGATGAACTCTTCAGGGGGTTTTTGGGGGGTTTTTTTGTTTGTTTGGTTTTGTTTTTTTTTTTTCTTCTGTGCCCATTAAAAATTTGAAAGAGTTACAGTCCCCAAGATGCTTGCTCTGAAGTGTTCTTAAAATACAAAGTTAAGAAAGAGACTCGGGAGAATATATTTTCTGGTTCTTACTAGACAGCCTAAACTTAAGCCCTCTTAGCATTAATCCTGCTGGAAAGAGAAGCGTTTGCTTTAGAATGGTTTCATCTTGACAATGAATGTGATGTGAAGAAGACAGGCAACACCAAGCCCAGCCAGACATCCTCTCTTTCATTGGAGCATCATGGAGGAGGTGAGGGCAACACAGAGGGCAGGCTTTCTTCTTTTCCTTCTTGCAGTGGAGAGGTCAGGTTTAGGTACACCATCTGCTCCTGCTTTTGCATTAAAAATTTCTGTGTAGCACATAGCAAAACCCAGCTATGAGGAGTTCTTAGAGTGAAAAATTTGCATGGGTAGTGCCAGGAATTGTTCTCACTTGGGATGCAGAATTGCTCGCGCAAGCAGCTTCATAAATTCAGTGTTGGTACCTGTGCTGAATTTGGTTGTCCTTTCTTTGACTCTCCTGAGTTCCCTGAGGTTTAAGTTCAGCTAAATCCGATTCAGATGGGAAGGACACCAACTAACTGTCATCGCAATCCCCTCTCCATGTATCCTTCCGGATTCTACTTTTGTAAAAATTTTTCAACGGCTGAGTGCGTGAGGACTTAAGTCCTGTAGCTCAGAGCTGTAAAGTAGCTTTTACCTTTACTTTTTTCTTTGCTTTTATGTGGCTATCACTATCATATCCTGGCCTGCCAGAATCAATTCTCTTGATGATGTTGTGCAGTCCCTATAAAAAAATTCAGTTTTGAGCAAAACCAGTAGAATTTGAACTGCTTACAGTTTGATTGGGTGATACCATAGGTTAACATCACAGCATATGACAAATAGAATCTGAAGCTAAACTATCTCTGTGAAAGCAAATGTGAGGTAAGCATTGTACATGTTGCCTCTTTTATTTAAGGAAAGTACCTTGAATGTCCCCTCACTTGCTACCTGTCTTCCTGGGTACTCTGACAAGTCCTTTCCACTCCTAGGCCTGCAGGACAACTTGGAATTTTTAATTTCAGAGATGTCTTCATGCAGTTTTCTGAGCTGAAAAATACCATGTGTATGTGTGGAGTATTGCGGACATATAACTGGAGGCTTGTTCTGGAAAAATGACTTATCTGTACCGACATGAGTTTTGTTGTCCTGCTAGGGAGATGAGAAGGACTGGGAGAAAATATAGTGCTTTAAGAGACTCTTTTTGCTTTGGGTGTGCTGCTCTTTATTTTGTTTGTCAACCAGGATGTTGGGCCGCTCATCCCATGTCTTGGACCTGTGCTACGTCAGCTAGGTAACAGGGTATGCTCACAGCAGTGATGTTCCTCTGCCAGTCGTCAGCGGGAAACCCCATGTCTGTGGTTAGCCCTTTCAAACAGGTGCAAATTACGTTTATGTTGAAATTAAGATAGAGGTCGATGCAAAAGGTCAGTATGTGATTGCTGACACCAGAAAAACTGTTCTAGCTTGCATTTTACAAACTTCAGCTGGTAATTGTATGTATAATCTCTGAAAGCTTTTAGATGTTAGTAAATGTGTTTCTTATGCTTGGATTTTGTTAGTTATTTGCTTCCTGTTCCACCTCTTGAGAAAAATGTGGTATTAGACTACACAATGATAAGAGAGAATCTGCTCAAGACCAAACAAAATAAACTGGCCAAACATTGGAGGAGCATCAGTGGACACTTAGTGTCCTAGATACCGAAGTCGATCAATACTGATGGTGGAAATCTCAACATGAATAAAGACAGACTTCCTTTAATGCTGGTGGTTCCAAAAGTACACAAGTGAACACAGGTGCATCCATGTGGTCTTTTCAAAGTGAAGCCCTTCTGTAGGGTATCTTCATCCAGGCAAAATCCCCTTTAATAGGGAACAAGACCCTAGGGCGCTGAAAAGAGAAGCTCTTTCAGGGGAAGTTCTCTAAGCTGGCCATAGAAGGGTAACATGCGACAGGCGTGGGAAGAAAAGCTGCAGCAACAGCTGTATCATGTGTTTCTAGCACCCATTATGGGAGCTATCATTATTGCCTTCCTAGCCCCTGAGAGATACAAATTAATATCCTGTCCACACATTCTTTTGTCAGAAAAACAAGTTCTGGGAAATAGATGCTTTAAGACTGCTGCCAACCCCTTTTTTCTCCTTTTACAAACTATAGCAAAGCTTTGAAGCTGCTGTTGTCCATAGCATGCTTGAATTTGTCAGAAATACTCTGAAAATGGTCAACTCTACCCAAAAGCCTAAAAATAAAGGAACACTTGGAAACATTTTAGAAAGTTTTTGTTACACTGTAGATTGGTTTCATACTATAAAATTAGTTCAAAATGGCAGGAGTGCTCTTAATGACAGCAGTGTTACTATGTAAAAGTTGGATCATGATTTGACAATCTGTGTTTGCTGTACTCCAGGTGAAAATTCATTAATTTACTTATATATGCACAGTAAGTTAGTGAGGATTTCTGCATTTAAGTGAATAATCAATTAAAAGCCAGAGAGTTCGGGGACAACTTTGTTCATCAGCTGCTGGTTTTGCTCAATCTTGTGTTGGTGGTTTTAATTCTCTGTGTTGCATTTATATTGCTTGTAGCATGAGGATAATAGTGCTTGCCCAGCTCTATAATGTGTTTGAAGACGTGTTCTGAAAAAGTGCATTCATAAATCTATAATGTTTAAAAAAAAAACCCAAACGCAAAACCTAGAAAACACAAAACCTAAGCATAAATGAAAAGAGAAAAATGAAGGTGAAACTTGAGATTAATCCTAGAGAGGGGAATGGTGACTGTTCAAGGAGGTGTATTTTTCAGGTAGTGTAAGGAGAAAATGTAAAGTAACAATTACTTGAGGAAAAAATGGGAATGACCTGTGAGATGTCCCAGTGTTGAAGTCAGTTTAGTGAAAAGTAATCCGACACACAATCCTTCCTCTATTCCTTTCCTCTCCCAGTTCTTACTTCTATTTAAACTGGGAGGAAGACCTCTGTGATTGAAGGCCTCCAGGACAAGTATGTAACCAAAACCGTGAAAGCAATTATGGAGGAAGCAAAAATCAGAAGCTTCTTGCTAGGAAAGTAAGAGTGTTTATCCTAGGTGAGGCAGACTGTCAGGTGCAGGTCAAAGTGCTAGATAAGATGCAGAATCAAAACATGGAACTCGGGGCTTGTGGAAGCTATTGACAAAATGCTCGTTGATTTGATGTGGCTGGAATTTCACTTATGCTATGGTTTAGCGGTTCCCTCAGTGCTAGTGACTTACCACCTTTTTAGGAATTTCTTTAGCTCTATTTGTTTAGAATTTTTTTGCTTTTATTTTTTTCTCCAGCTGTAACTGATTCTGAGCAGGTGTGGGGAAAATGCTGGTACAGCATGTTCTGTACGGCTGCAGGCGGCTGAGCTGACAGGGACTCTGTTTTCTGACTTGTGAAAAACACTTGGTCACTATTAAGCGACAGCTTCTGTGATTTTTTTTTTTTTTTTTTTGGTTTATAGAAATCAAAACATTTTTTTGAGCTATTCCAGTAACTTCAGTGCATGCACACACTGGCTTATCTTCTTCCTGGGTGTGAGCATTATTTATGTAAATAGAGAAGGCCATATGTTAATGATGCCATGAGTAGATACTTGCAGAATTTAGACACAGGCCTTTTGAATGTTCTAATATCCAGGTTAAGTGAAATAAGGTGCCACATTAGTATGTTACCTTTTGCAGTGTGAAATATGAGCACGGTGGTTGTCTATAGTGAATGATGTAAGGAGACAATGGGAATGGCTAGGATGAGGAGATGTAAGATGAATTTGTGGCAATATATCTGTAAGCAGAGAGAGGGGGAGGGATGGATGGAGATGGTGTTATGAAATTGGTAGAGCTGGTGGATAAATTTATGTTGTGAATGAATGACAAGTCCTGTGTAAGTCCGTGGAAAGATGGGAGATTTTCAAACTAGTGTAAATGAGTGTTGAAAAAGGAAGAAGCACGAGTGAAAAACAAACTTGGGAGCTGAAGGAAGGATGTTATTGAAAGAAAAAGAGCCCACTTGGCTACACTGAAGATGGCTGACAGGTTGAAGAGAATAACTGCAAAGTACTGAGTCTGAATTGAGTCAGTCCGCGCTGATACCAGACGTGGTCTGTGTGAGAGAATTCGTTTTACAGTTTCCGTACTGCATGTGAACAAGGGTTCTTGGCAGTGAAATGTCTGTGAGCTTAGAGAGGACATGAAGGTCATGGTAGTGAGTTAGGTCAGTATTTTTGATGTGGAAAATATTAAGGCTTGACTTGTCTTTGAACAGAGTCAAAAGAGGAGATGAAGAAGTAGAAGTAGGCAGGAAGGAAAGATAGTGGGCACTAGAAAGGTAAAGTGATCAAGTATTGCTGTGAGGAAAATGGATGTATTGGAGGAAGAAAAAAAGTTTAACATGTCCTTTATCTTTGGTAGAAAAGGAGGGTGGCATTATGGATGTGTCAAATTGAAAGGAAGGGAAAGATTGTTAGGCTTGCCAGTGTTCTTTGAAGAAATCGTTAAAATCTGTGCAGAAAAACAATGGAGATGGACAGATAAGAGTCAAATGCAGTTAAAAGACAACCATGGTGGTGATGCAGAATTCAGTGAAATCAGAGAAGTAATTGTTTTGCAGGGAAGTTAGCCAAACAGAAGGAGTGTTTATACTGGAAGAGGTCAGCTTCATATTTTTTTTTTATCATTCCATCTGCGTTATAGTAGCATAGGCATGGTGTGAAAGAGAGGGTGGGCCAGATCTGAGATTGAATCATCTTTGACTTTTCTGGTCTTGCATTACAGTGACTCAGTGATATCAGTAAAAGTTAAGGAAAGATAGGAAAGGGGGGTCTGAGATCAGAAAAGACTTTAAGCGCTGCTACAGCATCTACTCATTTGACCTGTCACCCTGACAATGCATGACATTGCATGCGAGAGGAGGGTGCAAACAAACCCAAAGAACCTTTGTTCATCTCTATTTAAAAAAACAAAACAAAACAAACAAAAAACCCCCCACCAAAACAACACACAAAAAAACCACCACCAACAACAAAACCAAACAACCAAACCACCCACCCCCCACCAAACAAAAAAACTCCAGCCTATAAACTGAAACTGTAGGTTATCTGTGGTGGCTGTGTAGGCCACATAGCATGAGGGTTGCTGTGAGTGGTAAACCCGTTCCAGCTGCTCTAGCAGTCCTGGCTCCTACAGACTGCTTGAACACATAGATAATTTCTGAAGTCTTAAGGTTATGATAGTCAGAAGACTGTGGTTTCTGTTAGCGGGTGCTAGTTGCTGCAGATTTATCCCAGTTTCTGTCTGTGATGCTCATAGGCACCGGTGTGAATTCCAGCATCTCCTTGGAGCCTGGCATAGCCAGAAACTTGGTGTAGACATTGTTTCTAAATGTCAAAACAGTCTCTCTTGACCTGACTGTTCCATTGAAGAGATGTGGTGGAAGTGTGGCTGGTGGAGCCAATGACGGGCTGGCTAGTGATGGTGATGACAGTGGTTGACTAAGAGCAATATTTTTGTCCTCGCTGGGATTGCACTCAGGCGCTTGCTGGAGCAAGCGGTTGTGGCTGTCAGGTGTTGTGGTTAGTATGCGCTTCCTGGGCTGCTGTTGAGATGTTACCAACTACTCAAAGTGTAAAATACAGTTGTTGTTTCTAAAGTAATTTTTGCTTTCCATGTAAGTTTGGCCAAGTTTGGCTTTTAATTAAAAACTGTTGTAATGAAGATGGAAAGGTCTAATAGGAGTACAAAAGGAAGTTGTATGTTAAGTCTTGTATGGCTGGCCATGTGCTAATTGATGTGAAGTGTTCAGAACAAAGAAGTTTTTTTTCATATATGTCTAAAATATCTGTCAGTTGATTCAGAAAATGTCCGAAGTACCAACCTAAGCAATCTCCTTACACTAAATAATTCTTTCCCCGCCAGAAGAAGAGTAGGTGGATTTACGAGCTGAACAGAGGTGATTCTGAAATTCTATGTGAAAAAGACATCTTCTGCTTATCTTTAAATTCCCCAGATGAGCCCTTTGGACTGAAAGTAGAAGCAAACTCATAGCTTAACAAATTTACTCTTATGTTTAGGTCATTAATGGGATGTTTCTTACAGAGGCCACTAGGTTACCTTGCCTAAGTAGTTTCTTTTTCCTGACAGTATAGCAAGTAGCCTATCATAGGCAACAACAGAGGGGAATTAACTTTATTTACTATTTTGGATGCTTAATTTGTTGACTGCATTGCAGCTGGTCTAAATTCAGAGCTACAAAAGAAGTAGGCCTTGAGTGACACAGGAGTAAAGAAGCCCTTGAAAAGCTGAAAGAAATGTGAGTAAGATTTGTGAGACACCAAGTCCTCATAAAACTTGTAGCCCTGGTTTTCATCGCTGTTCAGACCATTTACTTTCCTTCTTAGAAATTGAGTATGTGAAGTGCGCTCTCCTTCACTGCCAAACAACCACTACTGGTGGCTTTTCGATACACTTTCTAGAGTGTAGATCCTCTAGTAATACAGAAATTAGTGTGGCTCTGCTTGTTTGCAGCACTGATTTATGGCCTATAATGATTTGAGTTGGGGCTGGTTGTATTTACCTTTAAGATGTATCCCAAGTCCTAGTTTGAATCTAAGCTTTGGTGTGAGACTTGAGGTTTAGCATCTGGATATGAATTTACATTTTATGAATATTTGCTATTGCAGTGAGTCAAACGCCTCAATGGAGACGACACCCAGCACTTTCAGGTTAGAAACCTAGGCTTGGGACCATCCTTTTTTTTTTTTTATTTTTATTTTTCCCCGAGAGCATCCTAGTAGCCCGCATTCCCATTTAGTTGTCATTTTCTGCTTCCTGGGTTTGTTGGTTTCTCATCTTAGAAACAGCTGCCATGTGATGTGAATGATATTTTAAAGTCCCATGTTTGAGTTCTTGTGCTAGCAATGTGCAGAGAATTGGCAAGCTCTCGGAAACAAAATGGCATGCTTTATTTTGTCACTAGAAGTATGTTCAATCTGCTATTTGATTCTCTGTAGCATTTTGATTAAGAGCTTCAGTGAAGTTATGTGAAAAGTGAAAATCCTTTTTATTTTTTCTCTCCAAGAAAACGAGACACACAACGTTGTCAAAATATTTGCCTAATCTTGCGGATTTGGATACTTGTTGTAGTTCTTCTGACAGACCAAAACAATGGTCATTAAATGAGAAGCAGATGCAATAAGTATGCAAGCAAGCTTACTTGGATAGACTGGGGGGGGGGAAGCTGCCAACAGTACTCACTAAGCACTGGAGAAAAAAGAAAAATAAAATCTTTCCTTGCTATTGTACCCCATAAATAATCATTTTCCTTTCCTAAACTAGGCATTGTACTTTTCTGCATTAGTGTTTTCAGTATGTTCTGGTGCAATATTGACTTCAAATCAGGATGCTCGTTTTGGCTTACTTGAATTTCTTACTTGCCAGGAAAGAAAAATGCCAAAGAAATGCTTTAGCTTGGTATTTTTTCGTGTGTTGGTTGGTTGGTCTGAGGGGTTTTTTTTGTTGGTTTTGGGGGTGTTGTTCCCCGGCCCCCCCCGGCTCTTTTCTGGTTTCAGTGACTGCAGCACTGGTTTTTTAGGACTAAAGGACATTGTCCAGGAAGAACCTTGTTATGCTAAGTTATGTTCACAGTTTTGTGTGATTGGCAAGACAGAAACTGCTCAAAAACAAAACCCTGATCCTGACCTTGGGAGCCATTAAATTTTCTATCAAGATGTGGAGTGTGTTTCTTGAGCACGTAGCTAGTAAAGGTCTGCTTTGTGGTTGCAGGGCTGCTATATGGGCTCATTAGGACATTAGTCCAAAATCTGCCTTAAATTATGGATGGAATTAGAGCTTTCGAGCTTTACTATTGCTCCGGTTATTTACTGAAACCATAAGAATTAAAGATCTGCCTTTAAGAAAGAGAACTGGTTTATTATTCAGGATCTTTCTTCGGTAATCTGTGTATATTCAAGCTCATCTATGTGATTGCTGTTAGTGTTTGTGTTTTCTTAAGTGTCCTTAAGTTACCCAGAAGTTGCAGGTATTAGCTGCTGTGTAATAATTCTTGATCCTTGAGTTGAAAACCAAACATTGGCAATGTGATTGTGTAACACTTAGCAATTCAAATTCTGGGTCTCCCTGCTGCCCCACCCTCCAAATCCTTGCATGTCCTCTAGGATTGTGCATAAACGTGTGCGTGCACACACGCGTATGCATGCACAGCTCTTTTTCAGCAAGAACAGACAGAAAATGCTGGCTTTGGCATATATGGAAAAGTGCACAATAAGGATAGGGATATCAAGGTCAAAACAATGTATTGCTTAGAAAAATGAATGTAATAGACTGCCTCTCAGCCAAAGATAGAGTAGTAGTGCAATATATTGCATTACAGAAGTTCCTTGTTTCTAGAGGAGAGACACTGTGGTGTGTTGCCTGCAGATCAGCCCGGATTGACTTGGTTTGCAAAAACCCGTTCTGGGTCAGATGTCTCCCAGTTCTATGCCAGTCCATCAGTGTACAGTAGCTCAGATCAGATGGCGATGAGGTCTGTCTGCAAAAGCCAAGCACCTCTTGTGTGGGCGTTTTACTTTTTTTTTTAAAATGTGTGCCGAGTGTCCTCGGGACTTAGCTCTAAATGGACTCATTGCAAGGCTTTGTTCGTGGGCTTACATCACACTGACTATGGCTTGAATTTATTTCTGTGTGATGAGTTGTCACCAGAACTCACTTGTAAGGTTCAGCAAATGTCCCTCCGTTTGTCTTGTGTATTACGCTGTATCCCTGCCCTGTCCCGCAGTCCTGCTCTCCCTGCCTTAGAAAGGGAGCGTGAGAACTGCTGTGCAGAGAAGTGCAGCTGCTCGTAGAAAAGGTAACGTGTTAGGCAATGTCACTGCTTGAATTTTCTCAGAGTTTGGGGGCGGAGCGGGGAAGGAGGGAGGCATTGCATTACAGGGGTCCTCATTGCAGACAGTGCCACAATGTGCCTTGATTTCAAGGGCATCGAGTTCTTTGAGAGAATGCGATATTGTTAGTCCAAGGTTTATGAGATGTGGAGTGTATTAAATGCTTCTGTTGCCTATTCACAGATTCAGTATTGCCAAGCTCTAGATACAGAATAGCTAAAAGTGTCTCCTGTTGTATTTGACTTTTGGGTGTTCGTATTGTATTTGCTTTAGATTCTTTTCCATTTCTTATTTTTGCTAGTTCATAAAGGCTTATGCACAACTGGTAAGATATGAAGCATTGTAGAGATTATTGTCTGGATTCTACAGAGATATTTATTTCCCTAGTTACTACTTTAATTAATGATTCTTCTTGAATATGAGATACTTGGAGTCTGAGAACCTGCGTGATACCTGAAACACTGTTTTTTATATATCTCTTTCTGGAAAAAAAAAAAAGGGACACTGCATAATGTAAAGAGAAAGATTTGGAAGCAGCTAGTCAGGTAGTAATTCTCTTCCTGTAGCTCTGTGTCGATGGAGAAGTAGTTCTTCTGGCCAAAGCTTAAAAGCAGTTGAATCAACTCAATACTCGTGTTTAAACATCTGGAAAAAATATTTATAGTTCTTGAGAGAAACACAAAAATGTCGATCATTAACTGTGGTTAGAGACTTTATCCACACACGTACAGCTCCAGTGTGAATAGATGATACTTCACTGCATACAGCCTAGTATAAATTTTGGATCTCTGTTAAGGACTTGTATGTGTCTTTCACTCTGGGTCTGTTCCTGCTGACTAGCTGGGGCTGAAAGTACGATATGTTCAGAAACAAAGTTCTGCCCACTCCTACTTCTTTTCTTTCTCTCTCCACCCTCCCCCCCCCCCCCCCC
>VFFE01008751.1:2431860-2461346 GCA_008921705.1 Burhinus oedicnemus
GTGGGGTTTTTTTTGTGGGTTTTTTTTTTTGGGGGGGGGGGTTGGTTTTTTTTTTTTTTTGGAAGGTGGAAAGAATACACTTGCTGAGTCTGTCCTACTCTGAGAGCAGTAAACTATGTTTGTGTCTGTAGGAATGCGAGAGCTGAGGAATTCCAATGTGCAGCCTGCTGGAAAGCGCTGCTGGCTCATGGGCAGCAGAGGGGAACGGGGCCTTGCAACGAGGGCTGGGGGGAGAGAAATGAAAGGCATTTTTTATAATACCCTGGGCAGCATACGCAGGATGTTATGTCTGGCTTGGACTGGGCTGACGTGGTGCCTCAGATTTTTTTCTCATAATGCTGGAAAAATAGATACAAGGGAAATACAGAGATAGAAATGGAACAAAATTAAAATGAAAAGCAAGCTTTACATTTCACAGTGAATAATTTGCAGCATCTTTCCTCAAAGAAATTGGGCTGTCACTAGAGATAGGAAGCAAGCGGCATCAAATTTTCTGCAGATTTATAGTCCACTTGAATATCCAAATTATTGCAGCCCCTTTCTGTGACTTGGGAAAAGGCACAGTTCTGGGCAGCTGTGGGGTGGGGTTGGGAGATGCCTCCAAGCAGCCTAGCTAAAGGAGAATTCCAGGTGTGTGTTAGAAGAGAAGGAGACAGTAGGGTGGAGAAAAGGGATGAGAAAACTCTTGGCTTGTAGCTGGCCAAGGAACATCTCTAGGCTTGTACATACTGAGGCAGGAAGGGAAGGTATTCGCTCCTTCCTTAAAAGGGGATATGCATTTACTGGAGAGTTGTACGTTCTTTTCTCCAAGTACCTCTGAAGGGTGGAGTGGGTCTTACTACTTTTCCATAGCTGCTCATGAGCAGCTAGAGTTTAAACTTGCTTCCTTTCCAGGAAGGGGATGCGGTCAGATGTTTCTCTGGTCTCTCTGATGCTAGACCTGTCTTCAATTCCAGTCAGCACTAGCCTGGTACCCTTCTTCTGGAATAAGTCTGTCTTCCTTGGCTTTCCTTTTGACCTGATATAAGACGAATTTCCTTTCTATTTGAAATCTACATATACAGGCTCTATGCAGTCCTTGCCTTCTGGAATTCACCAGTCGCACCCCAAAATGTAGCCTCTCTTTTTAGAAACAAAAGTGTTTAAAAGCAAAGAAGCATGTGTATGTGTGGGAAGTCCCATTCAGTGCTATATACCTGCTCAGCGACTATAGGCTGTCAACTGCCTCATTTATTTCAGCATATTAATAATGCAAGTCCCTAAGGCTGATTGTTGTCTCTGGAGTCTGGTATGTGCAAGTGCTTTTCTATTCCAATGAATTCAGTAATCAAAGTCCAACTGGCAGGGCCAGTGCCAAGCAACCCCTGGCTTAGAAAAGAAAGCCATGCTTTTTTTTTTTAATTATTATTTTTTATTATTTAGGCTGAGCCTTACATCGCCCAGGAATTTTTGTGTCCCAACTCCTGACTTTTGTATACGGTCCAGATAACAAACGAAGGCTTTCTTTTGTCATTTTAAATATTAAGAGATAGAAGAGAATGAAACAACCATGCCATTATATCTGCATCTTGCTTAAAAGGAAAGTGCTTTGTCTGAAGAAGGAATGGACAAAACATTCACTGGAGTTTGTTGTGTTCGTCAGCTTTCAAAAGTTGCAGGGAAAGAGTTACTCCCCCTGCTTCCCTAGGAGCATACACTGGGATTTCTAGCTCAAATTTATTTTGCTGAGACTTTGGAGTCAAGTTTTTATATCTAGTTTTTGATGTAGGAGCTAATTAGGCCCTACACATCTTAATACTTTTTGCTACATCTGCATTAAAGATGGCATTGCATATATTTGCATACAATTTACATTTAAAAGTTAGCCATGCTGTGTGCAATAATCATTTTAACCAAGTACCATTGACAGTCAATATTGTGAATAAGCATACAAAAAATGTGTTTATGGGAATAAGCATACAAAAAATACGGGTGCATACATTCTTCTTTCTCAAGCAGTCGTGAGAAATGTGGTTTTCTTTTTTAGCATCATACGGTTTTTTGGGATATTTCCCACAAACAAGTGAACAAGAGGAGCTTAAAGATTAGCGCTTCTGCTTTAACTAGAACCTACATGTGCAAGACTGTCAAACCATTCCAATACTCACCAAAACTTACCCCAGAATTTGAGCATATACAGTCTGCTACAAGTGCTGTCGTCAGTCAGGATGCTCAGATGTGGCATTTCTTTCTGGAACTTCAGCTTGGTCCCACTCTGAATTTAATCAGTAGCTAAAAAGCAGATCTCTGGGAAGGTCTGAGGTTACTGGTTTTCAGTTCTGGCATGTAAAACATTGTTGGTTACTAATTTGTTTTCAAAAGTACTGCTCATGGTCAATGGTGGAAAATCCTGAGGTCGTCTTGGTATTTTCCTGTGGAAGCATACTGGGTTGTTCAAGTCTTCATTTATGTCGAAGCAGAAAAAGAATCTACAATTGGTAGGAAGTCAGCAAAAGAAATAAAGTGAGTTACCTTGCAGGGCAAAGGATCTGTCTGTGTTGTCACTTAGGCCAAGCATTCAGTCTAAGAGATGCAGATTTACATCTTTTGAACAATCCATTTAAAGAACGTGCCAGCAGAAGTGTCTGTGTTTTACTCAGCAAAACTCAGTGTTTTTTTTTTTTTTTTTTTTTTTTTTTTTTGCTTAGGGGGATTGACATTTCTCATTTCATGATTATGATGATGTCAAAACCTTTTCAGACTTTCTTAAAAAAAGCATGAAAAGAGCTTGGACTCAGCTGGTACTTAGGCTAGTAAAGATCAGACGGAGGCATTTTCCTTTTAGACAGACTTCAGATCTGATTCTCTGAGGTGGAAACTAGGAGTTTGACTTCCGTGCTACAGATGAGTTGCACAAGCCAGCAGAGTCAAATGTAAATTTATGTCTTGGCAGTTAAGTAATAGGAAAAATCAAGAAGGATGAATAAAATCTTCTACAATCTCTCATCTGTAGGCAAATAATTTTACTTCTTTGCATTTAGTTATCTGACTGCTTTCATCTGTGCAGACAACACAGGTAGCTGAGGTTTGGCAAGTTGGCAAGCTGATGAATTAAGGATTTGATTTTGCAATATTGAAGTTAACTGGAGTTTTTTCCATTGTCTTGGTCATATGCCTTAGAAACCTGTGCTCATCTGTTAGGTCAGGACCAGAATGAATCCTCCCTTCTGCTGTATTCCCAGATAAATGGAAAGGGGTTCTAAAGCATGCAACCTATCAAACTTTGTGTCGCTAGTTTCTTGACTCTGCTTCCTCTAGAAACTGAGCATGCTTGAACTCGCCTGAGAAGCTACGAACTGGCGCACTGTTAGTGCTATGATACTGGGATGACTAACAGGGGATGAGGATTGCTATGGTTCCCATGTAGTTGAATCGACTACGATTCTGTCTGTACAGTGCCTTATAAAATCAAATACATTTCATGTTAATAATCACCATAATGCAGACAAAAGTACTTTGGATTGTCAGTGATGTAAATGTTTACATCTCAACGAGCCAGTGCCGGTAAAGATTTGCAGCAAGGTAAATACTTCGGAAACACTGAAGTTAAGTCAAGGATTTTTGACCTGTTTAGAACTTCTGTTCCTTCTTGCTCCCTCCACTGTGCTTCAGTTACTCTGAAGACAATATAGCACATGCGCGAGGTTTGCAATACCTGCTTTGCCTTTACAAGCCTAGGACAGCACACAGCTGGGAGACTTGACTGAGCTCCTGAATCTCTAATCTTCTTTTGTGGCTGTGGGAAAACTTGCCTGAAAATAGCTGGGTTTGCTCCTCAAAAAAGATGACTGCATTGTGTTTAAGTAATTTAATTTTATATTAAATTTGTGCTTCCTGACATTCACAATTTTTTTAATAGCGTCATCTTGTCCAAGGCAATCAAAGAGCTTTTTCCATAGGGGCCCTTTTCAGACAAAAGGCTTTCAGAGCAGCTTCTCTGTAAGTGCATTCTACACCACATGAATTCTGTAAAACTAAGTTCTGAAAATGAGTGTCGTATCTGCTTAGTAAAATATGAGCTTAGTTTCAAAACCCATGAACTCTGAGGTGTCCCTTCCTTGGTGAGTGCTCTTCTGAGGTAACATTTCTGCTTTTATATTTACAGACAGACATTCTAATTATCTGGATGATGATAATGAATGTGTTGCTTATAACCTATTATAAGAGGGTTGAAAAAGCTGGAGGGTGATTGTAGATCCTGCTCTTGTCATAAATGATGAGAAACTAAAACAAAGAGAAGAATGCAGAAAATAGAGCATAAAAAATGTTTTACTAATGAAAATCTTCGAGATTAAGCACAGAAAAGGAGAGGGTAAAGGAAAAGAAACTCCCACAGTAAACAAGTGGTGCTAAAACAAGTGAGAGATTTGGATCCAACTCAGAATGCTCTGTCTATAATTGATGATTAGTATTTATTTTGATTGTGCTGCTCTTTATTTGTACTGCCAAAGCTTAAGTGCACTGTAAAATTTGTCAGGAAGGAAATGAGTGGCTTTGGGGTTTGTTTTTTTTCAGTCCATATAAATATAAAGTCTTTGTGGTTTTTGTCACCTGGGGAGTTAGTTAACATGAGTTGACTATTGCTGTTGATATCAGCTGCAAATAATTATTTACACTGGCATTTAAATTGTCATCCTTAAAGATCAATTTTAGCAATGCCCTGAAATCAGTTAGACCCTTCATAGCATGCAATATTGTTTTAGACTGTCAGCAGACTCAGGCAGGTGGCATGTATGAGTTAATACTTCCTTCACATTTTTCTGTCCTTCACATTTTTAGTGCCTTAATGTGACTGGGAGGATTAGAAGTATAAACTTCAGATTTCAGTGTAGGATTTAAGAACTGGTAATGAATCCCCCAGAAGAGAGGATGAGGTGACTCCCAGAAGCCTCCTGAAAACTTCAAAATTTTCCTATTGTATAGTGGACAAAATTAAGATCTTTTAAAGTTGTTCTACAGAAAGACAGAACATATGGCAGAGAAGGAGAAGTCCCTTCCAACCTCAACGGTCAAGGGATTTGGTGGCCACTAAGCTGGTCGGGGGCTGCGGTGCTGGCATATGAGGAGAGGCTGAGTGAGTTGGGTATGTTCAGCCCGCTCAGGAGAAAGCGAGAAGGTTATAGTACAGGGTGGGATCTCTTTGCATTCTTCGGCTTTCTTGTAGAGGGCTATAGAGAAAAGAGGCAAACTTCTCTCAGATATCTGTACAGCAAAAGGATAATAGGCAGCAGTCTACACTTGCAGCAAGGGTGATTCCTGCTGGGTGTGGGGAGTGGTCAGGCACGGGAACAGGTTTCCCAGAGAACGGTGTTGGTTGTCCATTCCTAGAGACTTTCAAACTCCACTGGCTGTGGCCCTGAGCAACCTGTCCTGGCTTTGAAGTTACTGGCCTATAATGAAATACGATTTTATTCTTACAGTTATTATAAATGACATGTAACATTTTTCAATGTCACATGTCCCTTTGTGAACATAAACATACTGCGATCTACTTATTAGTGGGTTTTATTTGGATTTATCACTGAACAGCCTTTGGCATTTAATAGCAAAGGAGTGTTGTTGTAGCACATGTGCTCCCAAATGTTGAAAATATGGTGGCATACGTTCTTTTAGTGCATGTTTTAAGAATTACCATTAACTTTTAAAAGGCATTATTTTGGAATTGCAAGAAATTATGCACAAAATCTCATCAATCTTTTGTATTCATTTCATGCACAATATATAGATTGTTTAGAAATTATACTGTTATTTGATAGTTGTATTGCTTGGCTGTTACTCATTTAAACACAGAACTGTGTTTTTCCAAAATAGTTACTCTGACATAACATATGGCTTGTCAAATAGGTGTTCTGAAACCTTTAGCATGCTGTCTCTAATACAGTTTGATGTGCACTTAATACTGGGTGAAAAAAAAAAAAAAATTGTAGCATATTCAGTCAATCTATCCAGCATGCAGATCTCCAAGGGCTGCTGATAAACATGGTTGTGGAGGGGACTGCAAGACAGTACATACACTGTAGCTGTAATGGAAAGGTAGAGATATCTCTGCAATGCTTTGCTCTTAAATTTATGCTCTGAAACAATAGAAGCAGGCTAAGCTGGGAACTTGTAAAATACTTGGCAGCCCGCCCATTATAAGTCAGGCAGTATTTTAGAAGTCAGTTGAAATAGGGAGGTTTTACATAGCTGTTTTCTGCTTTTAGCTGTTTAATGCTCAAAATTGCTTTATGTTTAGTTATGTAGATTTGGGTTCAAAACCAAATCGTTCTGAAATTTAACATCAAAAGGAAATGACTTACAAATGACAAAATTTTGCTCAGGAAATGAGTTTATTGCACCTGTTGGTCACTCAGGTAAAGCCTCAGAATGTTTTTTGGTTTGTAGCACATAGCAGTTGCATATGGAGACATTCGTTCTAAAAAGTTCCAAGTGAGACAAGCTAGCAGTACTTGCAGTTCATGTGTTGCTTAATCTGCCTGCTTTTATTTCTTTTCCTTTTGATTGTACAAATTAATAAGCCAGTAAACTCTTCATCGTGGTCTGGCCTGGTATAGCTGTATCTTTCAAAGCGTGTCAGCAAATACATCAAAATGCAAAGTCACACTGGCAAAGGGTGTTGGCAGGCTGGCTTCCGGGAGTCTGACTGTACACACAGGAAATGTACATGTCCCCTTACTCTGACTTAAAAGAAACTTTGTTTTTTGTTATCAATTACACACCTTAATAGCACAAGACACATTTCTACCATTCCATTTCTTTTGTTTAATGAAGAGGACTTGTGACTCGATTCTGCCCTGGCAGAACACTAATAGAATCAAGACAGAGATGGATGCATTGGATCTTTTAAATCTACTTCTGTTCATCATATCTTGGTATTCTGTATTTAGTCTCATGGCTCTTATATAGGCTTTGAGCTTTGAAAAAGGCCTTTTAATCATTTTATCATAATTTTATCCTGTTATCTAAAAAAGTCAGAGAAACTGTGGCTTAGCTATGAATTAATTTATTACGCTACAGTTATGGGTTCACGTACATTTACTGTAGTAATGGACCGGTACAAGGGTTGTACGTCTACACAGCTCATCAGGAAGCCAGGGATTAAGAAGCTATACTTACTGCATATAGTGTCGTTCAGAATTCAACAGCACGAGGCTTTTTAGCACCACAGTTAATTTACTTGTGCTTTTTGCCCATGTTTTTGATGTGTGCATCAGTTCTATTAAGAACACTTTGGAGCTGGCTTGAAAGAACCCTGCTTGATCCTTGCACCTTGCATTGGCCTTGGGGCCTTTTCCAAACAAATCTCCTGACTGATGCTTGTTGAGGCATTTGCAGGTATCCAGCATTATGCAGAAGCATAGTTAGCCTTGAGGAGGAGAAAAGGTCACAAGCTTACTCTACAAAACAAGAAAAAAAGTATTTTTTTTGCTTGTAGAAATTCTTCTTTGCCTTCATATTTTCATTGTTAGTGGATGTTACATCTTCCATGTTTAACAGCAAATTAACTTTTTCTCTGTCAAGAAACACTGTCGAGCATAATAGGTATTTTACGTAATGGAAGAAAATCTTAGAAACAGAGAAGGAAAAAAAGGTTGTTTTCTTGTGTGTTACGAAGTGAGTGTCTGTGAGACATTCAGAAGGGTTGAAAAATTTCCATGTGTTGTCCTATGATATCTGTGAAGCAGGATCCTGCAGGTCAGGGGTTGTACAGTGTCTTGGGACATGGCCATACACAAAGGATTCTGTGATCTGCATCCATTTAGAAAAGGCAGCACACAGACTTCATTGCCAGCATAGATGGAACACCGCACAAATTGCCCAAAGGCGGCGTATGATAAAATATCGCAAGCAAGTAAACGTTGTGCAGTAGGGGGAAATAGGGAAGGGAAATGCTGGCCAAAAGGAGGAAAATGCATTTGTCTTACTTCCCTTACTAATCATCTGATGTTCCCTCCTTCAGGTTAGTGTGGTGTTACAAAGATGCATCAGATCAGGTCACTGGTCCATCTGTTTGTCTCTAACAGCAGCATTTCAGAAAAAGACCCTTCATAGCAAAACAGTTCATCTCTCACTGCTGACAAGGGAGTGTTCATTACCTATACAAAGTCCAAGAGTCTCCTAATCTCTTGGCCTTTGTGACAACCTTTGGCAATGAGCTCTGCCAGCTGTTACGTATGTTCGGCTGCATCTCCTCATGTGCTTTTCCCATGTGAAAGGATAAGCAGGATATTCTGTACCTTTCATAAACTCCCAGTGTTTCATATGTATTTCTGTCCTATCTGATAATTTCTTTTCAGAATTAAGGTACCCAGATTTCTTAAGCATATGTGAAGCTTCCTATGGTGAAGTTTTGTAATGCAACCATTGTGAATTTTGGGGTTTGTTCCTGCTGCAAGCAGAAACAACCCTTTGTAAACTTTTTTTCTGCATGACAAACCTTAGAATGAAGGGAGTATGTTCCTTAAAAGTGGTATTGGGATACCTCGGGGGTTTTATAGTTAAAATCAAAATTTAAAAAGAGCACAGTAAGTACAAAATTTGTTCTAGCAGAGACCGGGGGTTTGCCACTGGTTTCATTTCTCCCCTGGAGGCAGTGTTCTTCTGCCCTCCTCTCCTTCTCCTACCTTGCTTTCCCTGCCCTCCCTCAAACCATACTGCACAGAATGCCAGAGTCATTTCATTCTGGTCAGCTTTTCGTAAGGATTCTATGCATCTGGACTTAAAGAATAAGGGTGGCTGTACCTGGAGGCCAGAATAGGTGAGGCCTGACTCTTTAGCTTACTTTTTTTTTTTTTTTTTTTTTTTTTTAAATTAGATTGTTTTGTTCTACCATTTGTTACTTCTCTGCTCATAACACTCACTATCCATAAGCTCTCTTGTGGTTTTTATTTTGTGTGCGCATGTCTCTTTTTGTGGCCAAATGCGAAAACTAGGTACAAACAAAATGTTTGTACATTCTCATGTTAATTCAAGTATCAGAGCCCTGAGGTCCTAGGACGATATCCATCAGTGACTGCAGGATTCGTACCGAGTGAATGTCACTGTGGAGCATACTTGGTTGTTTCTTAATTTAATTTTACATGCTCTTGTTCTTTTTTTCTGCTGTTTTCTGTGATGTGCCTGTAAGAATTGCAAAGATTTTTAGCCTTGAGGCTCGTCCAGATATGGAAAAATGCAAGATCGCAAGATTTAATTTTGCTGTTTGTTTATTTGGTTCTGTTCTCAAAACAAGATGGGCCTGCTTGTGGGTTTGTAGGCTTGTTTACATTTTGAGAGGATTGTAGGGCTTGGATTTTGGTCTATCACTAATTGAAATCCCATTAAATGTAATGCTTGCTTTTGATGAATTTAAACTGTTGTTTGGTTGGTAACGTACTCTGAGACGTGGGGCTTTGACACTTCAATAAATGCTTGCGAGGCATGCGCCTGTGTGGGATCAAAACCCGAGACGATTGCATAAGCCCCTATGAAATGAAACTGCTGAGTTACTGCTGATGCTTGCTCTTAGATGAGAGTTTATTTAATGTTTAGAAACTAATGTGTAGCTAATATCATTACCATTCTTTCAGGCTTCATTTTTATAAAATACAAAAAAAATCCCACCACACCAAAACATTACTTCTGGAAAGTTATTTTTCTTTCCCGTAAAAGACCTCTACAGGTTAAATATGTTTTACAATTTTCCATCAGTTGAGTGGCACAAACTATTAAATGTTAATGCTAGAAGGTTGCTATTCCAGCTGCTAAACCTTTGGAAACATTAAACGTGATACAGGAAGTTGCTTTTCTAGTCTCTTAAGTGTTTCTAAATCTTTGATAGATTTTTTTAAAATTCTTACCTCTCTTGCCCTCCCCAGAAATCCATCTGCAGCTCAGCTGCTCACAACGGTCTTTGCAATTGAGGCCTGTTTAGATTTTGCTCGGGAAACCAAGTGTGAAATCTGTGGCCACAAGCCAATCCCTGTCCCATAAGGCTGAGATTGCTGAAGTCTTCTCAGAAGCTGAAAGAAAATGAAAGAGGAGAAAAAGCCTGTATATTTATAAAACCAGATCTCTGCAAGAAACATTTTTGTTTAAGCATGGATTATTTGCAGGTCATCTCCAAGTGATTCAAATCATCCTGTAAGGTTCTCTTTTCCTCTTGACAGGTTCAGTACTGCTGAAAGAGAAGAGTGTACAGAGTCAGGACACAGGGGCTTGTTTCTATTGCTGACTCGGTCATTGATCTGCTGAGTGGCCATGAGTGAATCATCTTACCTCCATGTGTCTCAGTCCCCATGTGTAATTGGGGTAATATTTTATAATCTCATTATGTAAAAACTGCTTGTTGGGAGAAGTAGTTACAAGTTGGCTTGTGTTATGGTGATTTGGAGTCTAAGGTTAAAATCACAAGTGTGTGATAAATCACAGTGACCCATAGAAATTGATGAGAATTGATGAGAAGATGAGAAGTTCAACGTGAACCAGCAATGTGTGCTTGCAGCTCAGAAAGCCAACCGCATCCTGGGCTGCATCAAAAGCAAAGTGGCCAGGAGGGCAAGGGAGGGGATTCTGCCCCTCTACTCCGCTCTTGTGAGACCCCAGCTGGAAAACCGCATCCAGCTCTGGAGCGCCCAGCATAAGAAGGACATGGACCTGTTGGAGAGGGTCCAGAGGAGGGCCACAAAGATGATCAGAGGGCTGGAGCGCCATTCCTATGAGGACAGGCTGAGAGAGTTGGGGTTGCTCAGCCTGAAGAAGAGAAGGCTCCGGGCAGACCTTATAGCCCCTTCCAGTACCTAGAGGGGGCCTACAGGAAAGCTGGGGAGGGACTCTTGATCAGGGAGTGTAGTGATAGGATGAGGGGTAACGGTTTTAAACTGAAAGAGGGTAGATTTAGATTAGATATTAGGAAGGAATTCTTTACTCTGAGGGTGGTGAGACACTGGCCCAGGTTGCCCAGAGAAGTTCTGGAGGCCCCATCCCTGGAGGAGTTCAAGGCCAGGTTGGATGGGGCTTTGAGCAACCTGGTCTAGTGGGAGGTGTCCCTGCCCATGGCATGGGGGTTGGAACTAAATGATCTTTAAGGTCCCTTCCAACTCTAACCATTCTATGATTCTATACATTTGTTATGTGGCATCCTCAAAGGAGCTTGGGCTCCATTTGAAATACTAAATATTTTGTTTGTAGAGAAGTCCTGTAAATTCTTCAAGGCAGGCATTTATTCACCCTACACTGCTACAGTGACTAGCTCAAGTGCACCCTTGGCATGTTACCATTAATAAGTACATACGTTTTTCTGGTGCAGATCTCCAAGTAAGGAGAGGTTCCTGAGCCTGCTGGTAAACAGGATAGGTAATACGGAGAATTTTACACTGTCTTAGTGCTGAGAGAGTAAATTGTTTTTTATTTTTCTCAAAAAATTTCTCACCAGACCAAGTCTATCATACAGCCTTGCCAAATTCCTTGCTATTGCCATGGAAATCATACTGTTTTGTTGCTTGAAAATAGCATACTTCGTTATGTGGGGTGTGACGATACAAGCACTTACATAGAAAAACCACAGTGTAGTCTCAGAACAGAAGGAAGTTTTGAATAGGGAATGTTTCACAAGAAATGTCGGAGCATGGATGTCTGCCTGCTGACCTGTTGAGAAGACCTGTAGTTCCGTACATGCAGCTACTTCCATCTCTTGGTGAAGTTTTGGCCCTTGAAAAAAACCTCCTTCGCCCCATGTGGTTGGTCAGAAGTGGTCAACAGGTCCATAGCTCTGTTTTGTCTTTGAGAGGAAAAGTTAGGTCCTCTCCTTTCTCTCGGGATTTAAGGAGTTTTAGGCATTTTTTTTTGCCCTTGGTCCTTATTCATTCCTTCTATATTTTTCTTCTCTCTTTCAAGCCTTCTTTCTCAGCCCTTGACAAGGATTGCTCTATGTGGCTCTTTTTACTGGGGAATTAGGAAAGGAGCCAAAGACATTGTTTTTACTTTGTAAGGCTTTGAAGGCAAGGGTGGGTGAACAATACTACTATGGCTGCTTTCTCTTTTCATTTTCTTTGTGGGTTTTGTGTGTTTGTTTTTTCTACCTGTTTGGGGGGGGGGGGAAGTCGTAGGTGGAGCAGCATCAGCAGGTGAAATATTGATCTGAGGGAGAAACAGCCTCAGTAAATGTGATGACTGGAAAGGGAAGCAGGCACAGAGTACTGCATGGACTCTTCTCTGCATGCCGTTCCCTGATAAGAGGCTGTTAGCTCAAATGAGGATAGCCAGACGAGAGCTTCTGAGCCAAACTGGGACTCCTGGCAAACATCAGATCAGGCTGAAAATACCACTTTGAGTTAGAGACAGTGATACAGTTGGAGGTGTGACAACCCACACAGATCAGTTTGAGCAACTGTGCTGGGGAAAGTGTTGGTTTTATCTACTGTTAAATAAGACAACATGTCTAGCTCTAAGACAGGAGGAAGGAGGTAGTTGGTATGAGGAGCAGAGGGCATGAAGAAGAAGAAAATCCTGCTCCAAGGTCACCTTTGACCACAGGGATGGGAGATTGAAGACAACTTTCTTGCTGCTTTTGATGGCTAAGGGCTGCTGCAATCCTGGCAAGTCTCTCAGGAATGGTTCAGGAAGGTCTGCTGCCATACCTGAGGCAGACACTCATTTATCTGAGATGCTCTGCTCTGACTGCTAACAACCAGCTCAAATTGGCTTATTTTTTCACATTTGTCACAGAGCCAGCTGCATTGTCTCAGCTGTGCCTCTCTAAACAGGGACGTACAGACCCAGAAAAAGTTTTGGAGTCATTATTCTTATGTTTGTATGCATTTCTTCTCCCTGCATCCTGTCCTTTATTTTTTTCCTTTTTTTTTTTTCCTTTTCTTTTTCCCTTCAGCTATGTTTATAACCCTCCTTTCCTTTGTTACCTTGAAATCTTGGAATTTTTCCAGTCTTTTCTCCTGCAGGTAGATGCTCTATCCTGACAATACCTTGTTATAATATCCACTGATAAAAAGCTGAAATTACCTACCACTTGCATACTCTAAATCCCACTGGAGTATCTGCCCTTGTTGAAGTCTAATACCCTTATGGCACCAAAGAGGGTTCTCTGCAGGAGTCAGGGGGAGATGAGATAAAAAGGCTGATGAATCACTCCCTGTTGGGGGTGGTGATGTTTGAGTTTTAAGTCTCATGAGCTCCTAGCCCTCTTCTTCCCACTAAGGGATTTCTGTCAGGGCCTCCACAAGGAAAATTTCTACCAGGAATGTCGATGAACCCCTGCTTGAGCTGTGTGGGAGTAATGTCAGTAAGGACCAACACGGCTGCTGTGATCTGACACTTTCCCCTGCCAAGTACTGTGTTGTCTCCTAGCTCTGGGATTGGTATATCACCTGGCTGCTGGTGTGCACCAGAAGACTGGTTTTGTCGCTGAAAAGCCATGTATACAGCAGATGATACTACCAGGTTCGGACAGTTGTAGGTGTTTGCACGTCACTTCATGATAGGTACAGGTGTTCTCAAAGACATCTTCAAGTTTGGTGACTCATCCCAGGTCACCCAGCAGGTTAGTGACAAAGCCACAAATACTATAGAAAAGTTCTGGGCCCCAGGCCAATTCCTTCTAGGCATTATCCAAAGATCAGAATATGCTGAGTCTCCTTTTCAGCTCATATTCCAGAGATCAGCAAGTAGTAGTCACAATAGTTGATAGATAAGAGAAACATTAATTATTTTATACTAGATAGTATTTAGGAGATGTAATTCCTCTAGTGGTGCTACAGTTAGGAGTGCACTGGTTTTTCGTTTCCTTAGTAGTTTGTTAGGATTTAGCTCACCTCTACTTGGATTGCTGAATATTTTCACCTGTGAATACTATCTCTTTGAGACCTGGAAGGTTGCTGATGTCTTAAATGGTTTTCATCGATGCTATTTGGCTTGTTTCAACTGTGAGAAAACTAACCATGTTGGTTGTTCATAAGATCATTATGGAGCAAACTGTAGAACAAGTCTGTATTTGTAGTATCAATAATCATTTCTCAGGGAAGAATTTTAAACACAAAATTTGTATCACTTTGTGCTCTGGTTATGCTTGCAGCCCCTAAATAAGTAGAGTTGACTGGGTTGCCGCTTGGGTTGAAGACATTTTCCAAGTTGTGCTTTCTCCCTTTCACCTCTCCAATAAATTTGTGTATCCATGCCCTAGTGATGAGACAAGAGCCACTCCATTGCTGCAGAAGCCCTTTTCAGGGGAAAAGTAAAATGAAAAATGTACATAAGAAAAAAATTTGGATTGCTTCTGTTCACAACAGACAAAAATCCCTCCACTTCTGGACAGGATTTGCTCAGTTTCTGATGATGAAAGAGGTGCAGATGCCCTCTGCCCCCGGTTTGCTTCAGTTGTTCCAAAATGGGGAACTATTTGGGGTTTGATGGTAAAAGGAAGTTCCTACTCATCTCTGTGACCGTAGTCAGAAATTTCTAACAGATCTTTTGGAAAGAAATGTTATCCTGCTTTAAAGCAGTAACATTTCCTACGCCGTAATAGCTGGTGAGCGGGGTCACGGTAGAACTGACAGAATTATCATACTGGTTGTGTTTAGAGACAGCAGCTGTACAGCTGGAAGAGCTGCTAAAACAAAACAACTAAACTAAATCTTTTGTAGAAGCAAATATATTCACATGCTTAGGAGCCTTTGCCATGGAAGACTTATGCTGCACGTAGTACTTAGTTACAGGTGCTGCAAATCAAATGTCACTCAGTCATACAGTCAAGCCCATGTTGACATCACGTTGAACCATCTTTAGAAAGCTGTGTTATAATGACAGTTAGTAACAGAAGTTCCTCCATGTGAAAAGTGCCATAAATGTAGGTACCTGGAGCTCGAGATTTGTTGCTAAAGTGAATCTAACTATAGAGGAGCAGTAGTAAGAGATTCTATTGTGTTTCTTCTTGGATTATTTCCGTGATAGCTGTCTGTCAGCAGCATTGATGTACTTCAGATGCCACTCTCCTGTCCTTGAAAGCACCTAACACTTACAGTTCCTGGCAGCTATTCTGGTTTCTTAGTCTCAAACTCTTGTAAGTAAACCATTTATACATTATACAGCTAAACATAAACCAAGCACAAATGGAATGTGTCGTTGTTTAAAAAAAAAAAAAAAAAAAATTAGGTAAGATGTACACACACGCACTCACTGTGTCTGTTAGGTAATAGGCAATTGCATCTTTTTTGTCACAGATGTTCTAATTCAGTAGTAGGTGTATATATAGGAATGGCTCCCAGGTGATGTGTTTAGTGACAGAAGTCCTGAAGACATAATGTTTCAACCCAAATGGTTTATGAAGTGTGCAATACAGCTCAGTATTGTTGGATGCACTCAAAAGCCAACAGTTTTCTAGTAAAGATCTCTGTTAAGTTGTAGGATTTTTAATCATTTTTATTTTGTGTGGTTAAGTAGCTAATGAGATGATCCTTCTAGGACTTTTCATATTTACAGCTAAAAATTGAACTGTTCTACACAAAATTTGGTAATGAGTGGTTACATTTAAAGAGGAAAAAAACACTTTGATTTCTTCAGTAAAGTGAAATTCTTCTTTGAGAGATTGTATTTTAAACAATCTTCTCTTCTAATTAAGGTGATCCTGATAGCTGTTAATTTTCTGAATGAGCATGTATTATCAATAAGGATCTCATTTTTGGAGTTATTCCCACTCCAAAGTATATGCCTGGCAGTCTAATTTGTGTTTCAGTTTCTTTGCTATTTTTGTAACTTGTTGCTAGAACGTTGCACTGGTGGAAAATCACTTACTGGCTAGTAGCGATTAAGTTATTAGTCAGCCAGAACACACAATGAATATAATATGGCTTGAAAGCAATTGTTGACAGAAATCATGGAACATACTGTAATAGCAAGGTAATAAAGGAACCTGTTGTATCACATAAGTAAATGAAAGTTGACTTAAAATGTAAATGAACAGTGGTTTGGAATGTATGTGGGAGAACACACGCTTCTGAAGTTTTTGTGTTAAGGAAGGGTCTGGACAGTGGCATTTGCAGAGTCGCATTGAGCTGTGGTGGTATCTGGTGGGCAGCCCTCCCTCATGGCCCTGTGGGATCCCGCTGTCTGCGGGCGGGGGAGTGGGATCAGGCAAACAAAAAGTCCTTCTATCAGATCCTGGTGAAGGGACGTGCACAGCTGGGTTTGGATCAGGCCTCTTCAGGGCAGGCCTTTTGCTCTTTCTAACAGCACCTTGAAGAGAACACCCTGTTCTTATTACAGCCCTAATGATTGGCAAGGATTTTTACTAGGTGCTGGGGGAATTGTCTAAATCTCTTTTGAAAAATCAATTCCCAGTAAGGTCTGATTTTGTTGTTGTCCCCGTTATGATTTCTGGCGAAGGAAATCAGTGCGATTTAAGATTCAGTAGAAGGGTATGACAGAGATTAAAAAGACGTGAACACAAACAGTGATGTGGGAAAGTGGAACAAGTCTGTGCAGCTAGCAGTGCAGGCAAATACCACCTATGAGCAATATACGCACATGGTAAGGAGCAAAACACGGTGGAAACAACTTTGGGAACTCTTACCATTTGACTCATTTCCAAACTCTTAATAATGTTATAATAAGCTTCTGTTCAAGCTGACCTTATAAGGGATTGGTAGAGAAAAACATAAATACCACAAATCCGTAACGGTTCTGCATGCTGTAGGCCTCTCAATACAGATGGCAGAAGCACGACCCTTGTGTTAACTGCTGTTCAACAGGACCTTTCTCAAACATCGTTTCCAGTTGTGTACCTGCAGCCTGGAACAGAGTGTGTCAATTGACTGTTGCAGAACATAACCAAAACCCAGGGCTCACAATGAGATGGATGCGTGCTGAGGTGGAGAGCTTCTGCAGGCCAAACTCCTGGTCACCATGAAAGCTGTGACTCTAAGGTGGCCAGTAAAATTTATTTTGTTCATATTATTTTGATCACTTCAGGTGTGGTGGCATCAGATAGCATCTTAGAATTGATCTTGACTCTTCAGACATTCTCATGAGATGTCTGCACTGACCAGGTGGCTGAAACCATAAAAGCCGAAGTAGTGTCAGCTGGGCTTGCTGTATTACTCAGCAGCATAGAAGGGTCCCTGAAATTCAGGCACCATTTGCCTGAATGGTGGAGTCCACTTTCTTCTTCCACTTTTTTCTTCTGTGTTGCGATGTATAGGGTTCTCATAATGATGAGAAATTACTTCCTTTGGTGGGAAATGGATACAGTGGGAGTTACAATAGTTAAAAATGCTCCAGCGACCTCTGAAAATTAGCTCTTGTGCAAACTAAGAATTATGAAATAAAAGGAATTCTTTCTAATGTATCTGCTTTCAGTAGCACCTACAGTGTTTTATGTACAAACAAAGTATAAAATCCACTTCTCTTCATACAGTCACTTAAAATTCCCTGGAAGTAACAAGGCTGTTTGATTACAGGCTGAAAGACTGTGCTTGATGGAACAGTGTTTTCTGTTTTCTTACACGTGTAAAATCGGGAGGAAAAACTCGAAGCACTGTGGTCTAATCATCTGACACAGGAATAGACTAAAGACTTTTGGAAGTCTGACTGTAAATAGGATTATTTACTCTTTCCTACCTCAGAGTAGAGTTCTTTTCAGATCATTTGAGGATGTCATATCTTAGATACATATTAAATAATATGAAACTATGTGACAATAAATACAATATAAGGAATGTGACCTTGAACTGCCTTTGCGAATGTAGCATTCTCTGGGAAAAGCTTTTCCTTTTTCTTCTGACAATAAAAATTATTTGTGCAGTGGAGCTATGCTGTAGAATTGTTCATGTCAACATTCCAGCATGTGGATTGTTCAAGCACAGGCTTTCACCAAACACATGGGAAATTAACATTTACGGGAGAAAGTAAGTGTAGTGTGAATATTTTTCTCCCCCTTCTCTTTCAGAAAATAGATTCTGCCAACATGCAACTCTGTATAATCCCACTGTTCTGTGGTCAGGATGTCAGCTGAACAGTGGCAGCAGGGGGACTTCAAATTCTTAACGGCATTTGCTGGAAAGTCTTTTTGGAAGATTATTTAAATGTTACTTGCTCATCATTCAGACGTAGTTATGTGACTAATTTAGGAATTGTTTTCTTTATTGATTTTAGCCAAACTAAGCAGTAAAGTTTTGTTTAGCAATATGATACAAAATATGAGTTTCAAAAGCATTCAGGTATGTAGTTGGCCTTTCAGTTCTAAAGGTGTTGTGGATTTGGTTTGTCTTAACCATGAAAATAAAGATTGTTCTGTAGTGTAACAAATAATGTGGATTGATAGAAATACTGCTAATGGCAATACACTTGGTGTTCAACCAGCACAGCCTGGCTTTCGCCTCCACTTTCTCCAGCTGCAGGCAGTTTCCTGCTTGTGTGTAGGCATCAGTCTACTCTGCAGAAAAACTTGCGTTAAAAACTTTCTTTACCTCACCCAGCCAAGTGTATGAAGACACCTTAAACTCTTATAGTAACACTTTTTCTCCTCTAAAATTGGATTTGGATCCCAAATTTTCAATATTTCTGTAGAAACAAAACAGATCTCATTTGCTCTGCTATGTACAACATTGGAAGGACTTCCAAGGTGAAATGTAAGAGTTGTTAAATAGCCAATGGTAACAGAGGGTTTGGATGCAGATTAGGAGTTCTTCGCATTACTGATTTCTATGAATTACTAAACTCAACGTGTGTTTTTATTGTTGTTACACAAAACAAAACAAAAATGCAAAACTTCCTGTGAACTTATGCTGTAGGATGTTGATTTCCGATACATTTTTTTGTTGTGGTTTTTATATATAGACATATCGGCAAGAAAGAAGTATAAGAGATCACAGAAAAGTTGCCACTGTAGAAGTTCAGTTCTAACTAATTAGTTTGAATGTTGCTTACCATAACTTTTCTCTTTAAAAAAGTACATTAGTTTGGTGAACACTCTTAAGTCTGTTGCACATTTGAACTAGTATGATGTATACTGTCTACTGAAATCTGAATATTGTTCCTTTCATGTTTTCAATCTTCATTTCTTAAATATATAAACTGTAACCCACTTCTTTTCCTTTTAAAAACATGGACAATACAGTAGTCCCATAATCGTTTAAATACACTAAATCTTGAAATAACTAAACTATAGTTAAATGGCTTGACATTCAAATAAAGGTTGTAATTGAGCTTCCAGAAACCAGTTACTCTCTTATCTTTCCAGATTGTGGAAAGCAGTGATACTTTACAGTCCACTAAATTCTAATGAGACTTTTCCAAATGACCAATGTTAGAAGCGTAACCAAAAAAAAGAGAATTCTGTATGACTTCTCTTTAACCTAATTGGTATTTTATGACTTGATACGTTCAATGTAGTAAGCAGGCAAAGTAAATACTGAACTCCAAATGCAAAAATACGAAATTTTTCTGAATCTTCCATTATAATTTAGAAGATTTTTTTAATCTGTTCCGTGATTTGGAAGTATGCGGAAGATGCTTTGAGAGGAACATATAGTATCCAGCAAAGTGCTTGTAAAATTTACTCCAGACACTTCCTACCTTATGGGTTATTATCTCTGATCTTCTTTGGATGTTTAACTTATGAGGAATCTAGTTTACCGTAGATGATTTCTGATTGCCAAGATTAGGGAATACTTCTATGTGAAAAACGCTGAATTTCAGTCAATCCCAAAATATTTGGCTATGTGTAATTAGCTAGGCTGTTAGAAGACCTTCAGCTTGTTCAGATCCAGATGCCACTGCTGTGTAAATACATAGCTCTTCCTAAGCTGACATCAAGGTATTGTAGGAAGAACTTCTGTTCTTGGGCTGTGTTGCCAAGACAGACACACCTGCCAGTCTATGAGCATTCTCTTTGTTTAAGTTAGTTTTAGTGTCAGCATTTTTAGTAGGTGTAAGAGATGAGGACCGGGAGAGCCTGTTCTTTGAGGCTGCGGGCTAAGGGACCCCTCTATTTCCAAAGACGTTTGTGTCAATGGTTTCTTAACGATACCTTTACATGCACTGTTTTCAAACCTCTTCCGTGATGATGTTCAGAGCAAAAGGTGGACCTTGCCTGTAGTTTGGAGCAGTTGTGCACTTCAGCCCTGATATGCCATTGCAGATGTTATTGTGGAGGAACAGATGAGTTCTCCTGACCTTCTCTGCAATTCAAGATTGATTTTTGAGGTACCTGCTGAACAGAGCGCTTCAAAATGTATTTGAATTGAACCTTGATTTAGGTGATTGCTCAGGATGTCTTTAAAAATCAGCTTTGGCCTCGATAAGAAAGGGTGAAGGAAATGGAAAGAATCTCTTGCTCTGTTTCTAGCAGTCAGAATGTTTTAGCAAATCCAAGCCTGATTTATATTGGTGGCTGACACTGGGGGGGATCCCCGTGAAGTTTCTATAATATAAAAATATAATACAAGCTGCATAGATTTTTATACAGATGAAAAAGAGGTGTGTGTAACCCCTGTCTTGATAATAATCTGCATCCCTGAAAACAAAAAAGTCCCGTGATTCTCAGCCCATGTAAAATCTGAGCAGACTGAGGGGCTACAGAGCTAGAAGGGGATGGGCTATAAGGAATCAGTGGGATCAGTATTACAAGAGGAGGAGCAGTGGAAGGGAAGATACAGAACGTCATGGTATCCATGTGTACTGGTGGCCTGCAGAGCTGCTGAATGTCATGGGCTTTTTCACTTTGTTTTTTCAGATGATCCATGGGCTTCAGAACTGAAAATATCCTCATTATGAATGACAAAGCTAGTTTAGATCAGATGCAGAGATTTCTGAAGTGGATTTCTCTCTTTGTGCAGAACTGTTGATGATTAAAATGTTTATTTTTCAGATGGAAAGGAAATGTGGTTACTAATCAGACTTAATAATTATGTAATATATAAGCAAAATATCATTTACAAGTAGCATTAAATAACCAACGCACTGCCTAACATTGGCCGTGTATGGCAATAGTAATTTATCCTCATGTGACTGTTTAAGCAGCTACTTGTATTTTCCCTGTTGGAGATTGGGGTGGTTTGAAGACATGTAATGCTGTTAGATTGAAATCGGAATGTGACCACTTCTCTTATTTACGAAAGCATGGGTGATTGCTTGTGACTGAATCCAGTTGTGATATGAATGTTTATTAGGAATATGAAGTCATTAGCAAGCTGATGCTCTTCTAAGTTACCACTCAGGAATGGAAGTGGTTTTTTACATCTTGATTTATATTTATTTGATGTTACAACGTTTGCAACGCGTAGAAGTATCATGCTAATTCTTTCCATTTTCCCCCTGTGGTTACCCATGTCAAATGGCCAATGTGGCTATGGAGACTTGGATTCCTGTGATGGTGTATTGGATCACATGCACTTAATTAAGGCATAAATGAGCATGCACCTTCTGAGTGGCTGGGAGCTGACGGGGCCTGGCTCCCTCCCTCCCTCCCTCCTGCCAGTGCTGCGCTGGTGCAAGTTCCAGCAGATGGACAGCCTGCAACTGCAGTAGGGAGGTGGCCACCCGTTCCTGAGGGCCTCCCTGTTGCTACAGTCGTCCCCCTTGCACTCCCCTCCTCCGTTAATCCAGCCATGTGCCTGCGTGCTCAGCAAGGGGGATTACTTTAAGTCTGCATATTTTCATCTTTCCTGGGTCCGGGTCAATTTACTGGCTGGGCACAGTGAGTGAGAAACAGATTGCTGTGGTGTGGTGCAGAAACCAGCTGAACTTTCATAAAAGGCCAGGCATCAATTTGAGATGTTGCTATGTTTACAGGTTCTCTTGCCAGATAAATCACAGGAAACCCAGGCAAAATAAACAGCCAATTTTTCTTTTTTTTTTTTTTTTTTTTTCTCCTTTGTGGCAAGGTGATTATATTGAAGAGAAGTGTAGGAATTTCCATCTTTCCAGTGACACTATATGAGAACCCGCTTAGCATTGAATAGTGACAGCAAATGCTGAAGTGGAAAAAATATTTTCATCCATCTGCACTAATCTTCTTTTACTCCAAGATTTAGCGGCAAGGAGGGGGGGAATGAGAGAGAGGAGTCAGAAAAATCTTAAAAGCTTGGCTAAAGCTTTTAGCTTTGCCAGCTCATTCCCTAGTCAATGAAGAAAGTGGCATTTGTGGTGGGGATCCTGGGATTTTACTAATTTGAACAGTGATGCCTGCAGACTTTATTACCAAAAATAGATAACTAAATAATGGCCTCCGAATATAAACAGAGGAAGGAGAAAGTCATAGCTGAACAGAACTGATTATTTTTTAAAAACGGACTGGAACACGCAGTGTACAACTGGAAAAAAGCATAAATTCATAACTTGCTGTTGACAAACTGTCAAAGTATCCTGGTTGTTTCTGCTGCTATATAATTTATGTCTTGTTATGCCATCAGATCTGTGATCACCCATGTTATTCTGAACTGCACAGATCTCTGCCTTCGGAGCCCTGCCGAACTGATAACAAAGAAGGATTTAAATGTTGTGACTTTCTCGATCTTTGCTTTCAGACATCACATTTTCAATGACTTTTTTGAATGGGAAAGCCTAGAGTATTTTACTCCTTTTTAGCATGGAATCAGATCTGAAAGTTGCGTGCTTGCTTACTGAGTAATAGTCTTTCCTACCCCCTTGCGAGGCCGTTCTTGCAGACATAAGGAAGCACTATGTTTTATAGCAGCACGTGCAAATCTCCTCTCAAAGCTGCGTCTTCCTGTTCAGAATCTTCTGCAAAGAAGCAAAAATTTAAAATAAATAAGTCTTAGAAAGTCTGCTGATATCTAAGGAAGATCTTATTGCTGTGATATAATGAATGGATAACAAAATTGCTGGGAATGAAAAAAAAAAATGAGAATGGACAACTTTGCAGAAGTTAGTCTCTGTTCTCCCTCAGGGTGGGTCAGCTAAAAATACTGTCGTGTTTTCTACTTAGAGGAAGGCCCAGGCAAAGAACCAGAGGTAGGAGAACAGGAACAAAAACATCCTTTTGAATTAATCTTTGGCAATGTAAGCCACCACTCCACAGAATATATTTTAAATGTTGTTTTAGTTTAGATTTTTTTGCTCTTACCACATCTCTGCTTCTTTATTGATATTAGCTGTGGGGGATTTTTTTGCATTCCATTCTGTCACGTGTGTTTCACTGGCTGTTTCTGCCTCCTCTTTCCTTCTGGGGAGGAACACAAGACTTACCTTGAAGTTCAGCTTTGAACCTACTGGGTGGTTGGGCTTTTTTGTTTGAATAGCGGGTAGAGTTTTCTTCATCCCCACTAACTAAGAAGTGAAATAATGGCTCAGGTTTAATGGAACAAAATAGCACAATAGATACATCAGTGTGACACATTTAGACAGAGACAATAAAGCAGCAAGGCAGTGTAACAGCTAGCCATGCTTTAGATAGGCATGAGACTTGAATTACAAGAATCTGGAATTAGTACTGATCGTTTTCATGATGATTTGTTTTTCAAAGTAATTGTCAAGTAGTTGTGAAACAAGACTTCTGTGTTTTCCCATGTGGAATAAGTATCTGAGCTTGAGGATTTTGGCATCTAAAGCCACTGCAGATTGTGTGTGTACACTGAATGGTCATATTTGAAGTATCTGTTATTTCATGTTATTCAGTTCAGTTGCCATTTTCAAGTAAAATAAGATCATTATTTTCATCAACATCATTAATACAGTGTGTGTTTTAGCTCAGGCTGCTTTGGTGTACAAGGCAAAATAATTTAAAATAAGTTATTTACTAACAAAGTGGGCTGATCTTAGCTCCTTCTGAATTCCCAGGAGTATGAGACTTAGCTGTGTGATGAGAGCCCCATTAAAAAGGGGCTTCTGTGCTGCAGTGTCTGTTGGGAAAACAGAGCCCTGGGACCTGGTCAATTTTGCTATACTGGCTACTGATTTGAGAATTTGCATTGCACCACTACTGAGATATGCAGTTTCAGGGCACAAAGGAAATTTATTTTCTGGTTCTTTCTGTGAAATTGGAGATATATAAGGAAACATTTCTCTTCTCACTTTCATGCAATAATACCTGCTGTTTAATTTACCTCGGCTTTAAAAGTGTCAGTATTTAAAGTGCTGTCAGCATTGTGGCCCATAGTGGCCACGTTTTCCTACTGTGTATTTTCATATTGTTTGGTGCAGTAAAAATCGTATCTAACACAGGACATAGAATTACCCAGTGTTTCCCTTCAACTCACTGCTTAGTCAATCAACTGGTTCTACCTGACTATTGTTTTCTAAGAATGTTAGACATCAAACGCTTTCTTTGAATGTTTGAAATTATTATTTTGTATTTATTGTTGCTTCCCTGTGAAGAGGAAGGCAAAGAAAATTGTCTTGAAATCCAGTTGTGAGGTTCCTGTAGTCCATCACTAAGTGGATCACTGAGTGCAGCAAGGGAATATTAAGCAAGACATTTAGGATCTTTCCAATTCCTATACTTCTAAGTAGTATAGGAATAGGTTGCTTGGAGAGGCTCTGGAATCCTTATTGTTAGAAGCCGATGAAGGCAGGGCAGTCTGGCATCTCTCTGAAGGACACCGGTATTGTGGATCCCAACTTGGGGCTGGATTCAGACTGCGTGACCTCTTGAGATCCCTTCCAGTTCTGTTTTGTCTGATTCTACCCCAGCATGTAAAGGCTTTTGCTGCCCCCTCCCCTCCCCCCCCTCCCCCCCCAGGCTATTGGCTCCTTGGGACAGGGATGTTGATTTTTCTGCTTGTTTTTGTTGCCCAGAGAGGTGGGGTTGCCATCCTGACAAGACTAAGACATCACTGCAATGCACATACCTACAGCAGAAGTTCATTTGGTCATGTAGAGACTATATCTTACTGTTGCTTCAAACATCACTTACGCCATCACCATTGTGGCCTACCCTCCCTTGGGTGCCACTCAGTTCTCAGAGCAAAAACATTGTCATGCATTCAGGACTTCACAGCTCTGCAGTGATAACTGTAATTGCGTGTGGCAGAATTTGTTCAGGACATAAAAAGATGAGGAAATTTGGGGTTTTTTTTGCTTTTATTCCAAACCTACAGCAGGTGAAATAATTATTTTGGGGTGAGGGGGTGGTATCAGCCAGGAAAAACAATTTTGCTGGTAATTGCCATGTTGTCTTTGATTAAATCACTGTTTTCAATATTTGTTTGCTTTTTTTAAAAGGTTTGTGAACCTCTATTCTGATTTCTTTTGGTTCTAATCTGAGTCTTTGTGTTTTTGGGACAAATAATCTGAAGGTTGATGTTTTGCCAAAATGAACACTAGAGCACTTCCAAAACGAATTAAAATGAGAACTAATGAAAGCCACTTTGCTTCTGAATGAGGAGTCTTTCAAAGAATTTAATGATCTTTAATACACAGTAATTTTCACTTTAGTTAATTTGACTTAACTTAACTTGAATGAGGCTGTGCAGACAAGCACCAAGTCCTATTGATTTTCTGTGGGACTCAAGCTCTTTAAAAAAGTACTCATGAAAATGATAAGGGTGCGTTTGAAAATGTTGACTGCTCTTGTCCTTGGCTTAAGAAGTACTTCAAAAATATCATATTTAGCTTTCATAGCACCTTTGACAGTTAAGCAGAATTTAACAAATCCACTTCTATTTTAAGATTTTCTTTCTCATCATTACAGAACATGTCATGGTCATCATGGTCTCTCAGAAGCTGATGATGGCACCGGCTTGGAATTCAGCTCCAAAAGCTGTAGCCCCCGCATATCAAAGCAAGTTAACCTCATGTACATAACATAATTAAGTTGCTGGAAGAAAAAATGTAGGAGAGCCTTCATACAACGTTTTCATTCCTTGTGCTTGTAAAAATTAGCTGGGTTCCGATTTGTTTATTTACACCATGGATGGAGACATTTCTCAGCTGAAAAATGAATTCTGTATCTGCTACATCGAGGTCCTGTCTGCTTTATATTTGTGTGGTTTGTAGGTGTATGGAGACTTTTTTCGCTGTCCTGTTACTGTTAATAATTATTTTAGTTTTTATAATAGCCTTTGTGGTGAATTGCACTGTAGTAGAAATTTACAGAGCTACAATTGCTGCATGATAGAGTAAGGAGGAAACAACAAAGAAGTAAGCATTATAACAAATGAAGCTTGTGGTAGTGCATGTAATAAGATGGGAAATATAGTTAGCTAGCAGTTGGCCATGGATAACTGAATAATTGGTCCTGCACATGGCTGGAAGGCCATGCTGTTAATTACTAATTTCTTTCCAAGATACAGAGCATCTGCTTTCTTTGTTTAGTTTTAGTAGTCAGTGGTTGACAGAACACCTTCTGGATTGTTTGTTTTGATCCCTGAGATACTTATCAAAGCAATTTCTGTTCTAATAAGCCATGTATCTGGATGCAATGACTTGAGGATTATTTGTAGGTTATTACTCTCTAGTGTTGTTTTCTGTGGCAAACACAAAAGGTAATAGTGAGTAGGGTTGGGAGGTACATTGAGAGGTCATCTTAGCCATTCCTGTACCTGAAGGTAGGAGCTTTATCTGGAAAGCATTCCTGACTGACAGGCATGTGCTCACCTTAATTCCAGATGGACATTCTGTAATTGCTCAGGTAATCCATGTCAGGTATTTGTGACATCCAATCTAAATCTGCTTTGTTGCAGTTTAAGCTCAATACTTTCAGTGCTGTCCTCAGGAGTCAGGGAGAAAAATGTGACTCTTCCTCTCCTTAGCAAGCTTTCGGTTATTCAGAGACTCCTGTAATATCTGTATCTGATGTCTAGACCGCAAATCAAATAGTTTTTTCAATGTTTCCTTACGTTCATTTTATCCACTCATCTTTCCGAGCTCTTTCCTGCCAACCAGCATCTCTCTGATGCTTAGAAGCATCAGATCCTCCCCGAAGAGTTCCTACTGAGTCCTTTCGCCATGTTTTGTGCAGTCGCTTACACCACTCAAGCTGTTTTGCCTTAGTCCTTGTTGTTTGTGTCATATCGCCCTCCAATCTGAGATCACTTGAATTCTCATCTTTATTCATGCTGCTTGTGACCCCTCCCACTTTTAGACTGTTTGCAGGCAAAGTATTTTCCTTACTGTGAAATACTGCTATTAAATACTGCTCCTAAGTGGCTGTTTCCTGAACCAATACCAACAAAAGACTCGGTCCAGCTGGCAAAAACGCAGCCTCCTAGCATGCCAACATTTCTTTCTTCCCCAGAGAATTGTTGTCTTCCTAATATGTTCAGGGTTAGATAGTTGGAATCTGATCCTTCTGACCTTTCCATGGCTTTAGCTGTATATGTTTGTTAGTGGTCTAACTGGAACTGGTGAAGGCTCTTCTTTGCTTAAATAGGCCTATACGCCAGTATAGGAGTGGCACATAGTTCGTGTGTAAGGGACTATACGTCTGAGTTTGGTATAGCTTTACTTTTTTCTACTCGCAATGTTAGGATTGATCAGTTGCATAGATCTGTCCAGGGCTAAGCTAGGTTAAGTCATTTGACCTCTGAGTGTCTCCTCAAAATAAAATAAGGTCTGTCAGCCCATTTTTGCCCATTCTCTTCATGGGACTTTTCAGTCGTCTTTTCTTGGAGCCATGACCCATACTTGTCCCATCTATCACTGCACTCATTATATTGCCAATAGTCCTTAGGGTAACATAGCTGTGTTGCTTCTCAAGGCTCATTGTTTAAATATGTTCCTCTGCTCCCTTTTTTTTCTCCTGCTTGGTACCCCAGATGTCATTTAGAGAAAATAGGGCTTTTTCCTTCCTTGACAGTCTAGGGAAATGATCTTTAGGAAATCATTTTCAATACGTTGTTTGAGCAGAGAAATCTTTCACAAATGATTACTCATTAAAAGAATTTAGCATTTAGTCTTAATATTGGCATCGTTATGCATAAATTTGAAGAACTGAAAAATACATGATGTGTGTTAGCTTGAAGCACTCCTTTTGGGGAATTAGGCTTTTGACCTCAATGAGAACTGAGATGGGCTCCTTAACTGTAAAACACAAAGGTGAGAAAAATCAAATGGGCTTTAATACCACACTTTTACTATGTGCTTGTATGTCACTTGTAAGCTTTTATTGTGTAACATTTACACTTGTAAATGCCACATTACTAAATGAATATGAGTCTTCATACTTCTGATTTCTAAGGAATTGTCTTTTCTTGGTAATACCAGGGGAAAAAAGTAGAGAGCGCCCCTTTGTCACCATAAGCATTGTTCCCTGACAGCACAGAGTTCTTCCATGCTCAGATTGCAATGGGCTCAGACAAGCAAAGAGTGCGGGGGACTAGGTACTCCCCCAACTCTCTCCAAGGCATTACTGAGAGTAGGAAAAGAGATTTGGTTGTCTTCAATTAACACTGCACTGATGAGGTGGGTAGAAGAAAGCAAGTGACCATGACCTGGTTCTGTGCTTCATGAAGGAGATGGATTTGTAAGCAAAATACCTCAGGTACCAAAACCAAACCAACCAACCAAGAAAAACACCCAAAAACCTTGAGCTGAAGTATTCATTTAGGCACCCTTAAAAGCACAACAAAATCACTTCATGATAGGACTGTGAGATTAGACAAAGTTGTTATCTGGGAAAAGCATGTTTAATAGATGTTAAATGAGACAATAAAATAATTGAAAACACTCCTCAAATTTAATTTCTTAATTTAAATTATAATAATTGCTTATATAAAAAATGTAAGAAAACCTATTGAAATCTTCAAATCATTAAAAATGTAAATACAGTTGAGAAAGTAATAATGCCAAAGTTTTATCAGTGGCTTAAATGGATTTGTTTTGCAATATTTAGTATTTTTTATAGCCTTTAGAGGAGTATTCAATTGCCTGAGTGCTTTAGTTATAGCAAAACGCTGTAGATTCCAGACCTTTTTATGTTTTGTTTTTTTTCAAATTATAGTAAACGAGCAGTTATGATTAGTAAGTGGCTTGTTGGAATTACAGCACAGCTTTCTACAGTAGCCGTAATTTATAGATGAGGCTTGTGAGTATGGGAATGGGCACAGTCTCAACTGTATTATTCTAATTAGTCCTCAGAAGCAGACGTTGTGATGCAGCGTAGCCCAAATCAGTGCTTTTTGCCTGTCTTGCTTTCTTCTTTTGTCTTCCTGGTGATTGAAAGAGGCCCAGGTAAATCGAGCTAGAGTATACAGCATACTGTATATACTTAGTATACAGCATATATCCAGACTGTTACAAAACCAAATTAAGCATCAAGTCCCTGGCTTTTCTGTCACTTATAAATAGACGTTGATGGCAGGGCACAGGGCATCTTACTTGATTACTGGCAGCTTATAATTGCACAGAAACATACATCCATCTTTTTTCTGAAGGTGGATGATGTATTTGAAAAAAAGATACATTTGAATCTTGCAGCTGAAGTTCCTATGTTCAAGAAGTAATTAGCATAGCAGCTGATAGATTTTTTCTTTTTTTTTTTTTTTTTTTTTTTCCCACAGCTG
>VFFE01008751.1:2468595-2497477 GCA_008921705.1 Burhinus oedicnemus
CCAAGGGAAAAAAAAAAAAAAGAATTGCTGCATTCAGAACGGATTGAATTAAGGATTTTGTTTTCTGACTGGACCTGTTTTTGAAACCGGTGTGTGAAAAGACTTAATCCATCTCTTATACACTTGGTTTGTTTTTAATTAATTCTTTTTAATCTCAGACTATATGGTGATCTGACCATGGAAAAGACTGTCACTCAGGACCCTAAAGTTCTCTTATTGAAGCTTAGAACTTCCTCCTTCTCCAGTGATAATTGAGTCTTTGTGCAAAGGTCCTGGCAACTGTTCTGTTCTATCTGCCAGGATCACCACAGAGAAATGTGTAATTGAGAATAAAACATTTGTCGCTTTTCACCCTAAGCGATACTACTTGCAAAAGTTGAGCGTTCCCCAGTTGACTTTAAATTAATATTCATGCCTTGATTTGTGGTTTCTTTGGTCTACCCCTAAATAAATTAGGTAGCCACCTACATGAGAGGGAAAATTCTCAGAGGTTTACAACCTCAGCTCTTTGTTCTTATCTAAGTTTTTCTTGTATGTTTCTTACAGAATCTCTTCCTTATCTAGCATCTTCTCTTCCGAGGGATACACATTCATAGAAGCAAGTAGTTCCAACTGAAGTTTGCCTTGCTTACACGTAATTGCAACTTCAAATGCATGACTTCAACTCACAATAATTTATTTCTCACAGCCTCATTTGTTAGTAGCAGTGACAGACAAAAACTAGTAGTAACAGGGTTAGCCACTCTCCCCACAGATTAGTAGTGGGCCCTACGCTGATCTTTGGAAATGGTCGTCTTTACTGTCCAAATCCAGTTTGATAGACATTCCTTTGAGTTGGTGTTTCAGTTATTTACACACTGTTCTTTTTGTTTCAAGCAGATGTGAATTGTGCTATATGCAAACACATATCTGTGTTTAGAAAAAGTAACACAGGAATTCTTAGCCTGGAAATGATTCAGGTTTGGGGTTTTTTTTCTTCTTTGTTTTCTGCCTTCTGCTTTTCTCGTAGCTAGGTCCACCATGTCATCTTTGTCATTTAATTGCATACTGTGCAAACCAGTAGGAAGTCTTCAGATTCATGCTGGGAATATGTTTTAAACAAATATCCTTTAAGGTGGGAATAAACATGATGATTTGGGTGTATTCCAAATTGCATAGGGACTCTGGCTAGCATGCAGTGTTTATGAGCATGAATAATTATACTGAAAAGTTTTCCATTCTCAAATTCTTATTTTTCTCTTCTTTGTGTCATCTCTAAAGAATCCATCTTTCAGAAGATGCTGACTGGGAACTTACTAGCAGAGCAGTTTCTCATGACTGTTGTTTGGTAATTGGGACATCTTGGCTTCTGTGAGAGTTTGTGATAGTTTTGGTTGCTGTGAGTGAAGATAATTCAACACTGAGCCATTTATTTTTTTTAGCTGGCTAGGTGCTTAAACTCTGAATAAGGTCAAGGATTGAATTTGGGTATTTTTTTTTTTTTTTAAAATTGCATAATTATGTAGATTATTTAAGCTATCAGAAAAATGTTTTCAGACAGTCAGTTTTATTGCAGAGAACTTGTTTGATTACCTGAGCTATACTCAAAGCTGTTAAGAGATGTGGTTAAAAGGTAAATGATTAATGCGGTTTTAATCTGGAAGAGGGTGTGATTTTTTTCATCACTTGTTAGTTTATTTTGAATTTTTTGTACAAAAATAACTTAATTCAGATATCTGCTGATGTGATATGTTTATGTAAAAAGCACGCTAATTTTTCTTTTACAAAACCAGTTGCATTCCTCTTACAAATGGAAGAGTTCTGTGCAGACATATCTTTGTTCACTGAATATGTTTTTAGGACACATACTCTTAGTCACATTTGCTCAAACTCATACTTCGCTATTAGTGCTCCTGAAATCAAGAAGAGTCCTTCTGAGAGAACCAAGTTACTTGTTTAAGACTACAAGATATTGTGTGTCATCATCTGAAGGTTTTTGAACTCTCTGTTCAGTCTTCATTAATCTTTCAAACTTGTCGCACAGTTTCTCCTCCACAAAATTAGTATTCTAGTATTTGGGGGTATGTTATATTTACTTGCTGTGCCAAAACTTTACCCATATAGATTTAATAGAAAGTTTCTTACACTATGCGACTGTGTAAATAACTGTACAAAACGTCCATGGTTTAATAATCCCAAAGTAAGCTGAGGACATAAAAAGTATTTCCCACTGATGCAGCACTTTCCTGTTCCGGATGTATTCAGCGTGGTCTAGTAGTTCTTTCCATAACTTAAGTGCATCAGCAATCCCATTAACATAAATAATTTTATTCCTATCTAAATTAGTTTTTTTTTTTCTTATTTTGAGCCTAAATAACACCACAGTTAGAAAGTTACCTGGTCCGTTTGAAGTTTAGTAAGCTGAGGTAGTAAAATTGTAGATTAAATATGAACAAGGAACCTAGTAAATGAGAATAGAAATAGAAACGATGACAATGATGCTTCAGAACACTTCCAGTGGATGTGTATCAGAGGACTGATTCTGACCAGCCTCCTGTAGAATGGGGTGGTTTGTCTGATAGAAGTATTTATGTTCCTTGACAATTTTGCACTGTATACTATGCCAATCATTTGCTTATTTTCATGCTGGATGAGATAACTATAAACAGCAAGCAGGTGGCATTCTGTTATTGACTTGGCAAATCAGTATAGAGTCTGAAGGTTACTATCCAACAGAACTCTTGTAAAAACAGCTTAAAAAATAGCAAAATACATGTAACTGTCACAGGAAGAGTAACCAGTATCTGGTAATACTTATGTTGTTTCTACAGCATGCTCTTCTTTTGTTGCTCTTTTAGACCAACAATGATACCCTATATTTGTTCTTCTAATAGTTAAATTTTTCTGGTTGTCTCTGTGACTCTATCATTTTGATATTCCACTGTAGTTTCAAAAGCAGGTGAAAGAGTTAAGAATATCTACAAATACCAGTCATTTGCAATTGCTTTAGCATAGTATATCCATGGTGTGAAGGCTGGCATAACTAGGTTCATGGCCTCACTAGATTGTAAGTAACGCCTTTCCCAGTTGAGAAGCTTTATAAGTGCACTCAAGAGTTCTCACTCAGTGTATTACCTTGTTGTTTCAGAACTCACTAATGATTTGGATATATTAAGGGATTTTATTGAGATTCTTCTCAGTAGAAGAGATGTGTATTCATGTAAGGCTCATCTGTTGAATTTCTTGAAATTGTTTGAAATTCTTAGTTTCTTATGATGTGGCTTCACTTTGAATTTGTCTGCATTCTTATTTGGCTTCTTTTCTAATCCTTGTTCTTTCCATGCGTGTGGTTCTCTCTGCTGACAGCTGCTTGCAACCAGATCGAAGTACAACTACCAGTACCCTGAGCTGGTCTGCCACTCTTATTCTGGCAAGTAACTAGACCACTTTTCAAAGAGCGTGCAGCCTACGTCCTACAAGCACGTTGCCTAAGCTAGTGAGAAGGAATCAGAATGGTCTCAGCTTACTGTAACGCTATGAGATGTACTTCTGGAAGTCATAGCATGACAAAAGGCTTGGCAGCTGCTGTAAAAAGAGAGACAGGGGAACCTGAGGGAGTTTTCTGAGGTGACTGCTGTACCTAATCCAAGGTAGCTCTGTGCTTAGGGAAAGATACTAATCATCTGAGCTAACCATCGTGAAAGTATGCTGTAGAGAGGCTGGAAGCTGAATAGCTGACTACTGATGAAAACAGGATTGTACACATTTAAAGCTTGACTGTGCTTCATTAACTCACTATGTATCACAAGATGTTTCATTTAAAAAACTGGGACAGTGGGTTCTCTCTCTTTAAAGTCTGTGTTAGGGAAGACATAATTATTAATGCTTCAGAAAATTATTTATCTAATGTTCTGAAAACTATGTTAACTTAGTGATGAATCAGAAAAATAATCTGAAGTTCATGATTTATTCTGCAGACTTAGAATCAGCTTATGGCCTTACATGAAGGAGAATTCTCTGTTGGTTTCGTGGTTTTAAGGTAATTTTAGAATAACCGTGGAATTGTCACTGTTTCAAGGAATGCTAATGAGTCTTTTACAGTTCAGGTAAGTCAACCAACCAGTTGCCTTTAGGGCTGTGTGTTGTTTTGGCAAACGGGCAAGACGAGATTTTTAAGTATATGGTATTTTGAAGTATCATCTCAAGGAATCATGCACTTCAGAAGAACTCTAACTTCTGAATCTAAAGTTAGGAAATTGATATTGTTCCTCAATGAAGTATTTTAGTAGCAGAGATTTTGGAGAGAAAATGTCTGAACAGTTAGGACTTGGAACTTCAAACTGGCTAAAATGTATGTTGTCAACATCTTCAAACAGTAACGTAAGCATTTTAAGTTGATTTCCCTTAGGGATGCCTGAAGAAAAACACACCTTAGTACAGAGTAGCATATAATACTTCAAATGTACGGTATGAATGGAAGTAGCTAGGGAACGTGCATTGCTTCTAGTGGGGTCCCTTTGAGGCTTGGCATTCAGCTTTACAATTAGAGCAAAACTATAACGTTGTAGTTGACAGTTGCATTCCTGTTGATTACTTCTGAATAGAGAAGAATGCTTATAACTCATCAGCTTAGAATTTACTAGTTTATTTTGTTGCATCTATTGGAAAATTCGCAGGAAGTTTAAGGATTACAGCTCTAGAATTTAGGGTGCAAAAAGAATTAGCCTGTAACAGTATATATTGATTATAATTTTTTCAAAAGGTCAGTTGATTTATTAATGAATAATAAATCATAAAACATAAAATATTATATATAAATGGAACAGCTCATGGAAAATCTTTACAATTTGTATTAGAATAAATGGATAGGCAGTAGTCCAAAAAGCTCCTTAAAATGTGCAGTTTAAGGCAGTAACTTGTGCAAATTCTTCAGATATCTGATTTTTCTGTTCCAGTAGGTGTTCAAGTGTATGGGTTGGTGGATCAGCCAAGATTCTAGAGAGATGTCTGTTCCCATTTTAGAGATTCCATAAAATTATTGCAAATGCCAATGCTTCTGGTGGCTGCATTAGGCTATATGTAGATTTTTATATGTCTAGTCTGTCAGACAGGAGGAATAGGTTTATGTGGTACAACATCTTTCTGATTCTATCATACCTATGTAATAGTGACACTGGCCATTTTGGAGACTCTTGTTTTGCTGACAGACTCTCTAGAAGCAAGGTTTTTTTGAGCAAGAGCACGTATGTTTCATGTTCGTGTAAGCTGTTAAAAACTAGAAGTCACAGTTTTTGAATTCAGTTCTTCCTGTTAACCAGATTTGGGTATTGTATGCATCAGTATTTGCACCAGAAGTATTTGCAGGTGATTAAAAAATGTCTTTCATATGGTTTATTTGTTCCAGAATTGCTAAGCAAGCCAACTGATCACCAGTGCTGAACTTGGCGACCTGTTCATGATCAACCCATAGATTTTCTTTTTAATAACAAAAAGAAATAGCAAGAGGTAACTTTTGTTAAAATGGTTATATTTATAAGTTATTTTTATTTATGTATTGAGCTCTACATTTGAAAGGTTCAGCATTGCAGTTTAGACTCTTTTGAGCATTCTGAGATGTTAATGATAAAAGCTGATTTCATGAGACGTTTAGAGCAAAAAACCAACAAAACTTAACATTTGGATCATGAGTTCAGTCAGCTAAATCTATTAAACTCATGCATTTACTTGATTTGCTGAGTCAGGGTATGATAGCATCTACAAGTTTATGGTTTTTACAAGTAGCTGAAGATCAGTACAAAACCAAATGGACAACCCAGGTAGTTGTATAGCTACTTTATATGATATGCTGCTTTACCAAGTAAGTGATACAGTGCAACAGTGCACTGGTAGGCTGGCTGCCTGCAGTGGATGGAGACTTTCCATATACAATAGCTAGTCTTACACCATTTCAAGGTGAGATTTTCCCTTTCTACCTAGGAAATACTGCCAATTCTGTGATAAAGAAGAAGGCTCCAATTCAGTGAACAGCCACCTCTTTTTTTTTTTTTTTTTTTTTTTCTTTTTTTTTTTTTTTTTTTTTTGTTTCCTTAATGGCCTGCTTGTGACATAGAAACAAAACTGTTGTTTACTTTTAGCTTACACCAACTATTCATTAATAGTTGTGATGGTTCATAATTTGCTAACCTAAAGCTTTTATATATTCAGTTCTGGAGAGGAATTGCTGTGATGAAAAGAAAATGGAGTGCTGGAAACTGTTTGGACAGTTTTTGAAAAACAAACATTGGCAAATAAGAGGGTCCATTCATAAGCTAAACATGTAAGTGATTTTCTGTCTTGCTATTGATTAGTGCTAAGGGCATACAATCCAGAAAAGCTTTGTAAATTCCAAACAGAAAAGCGCTTGGGAAAAGCACGCTTATTGTTTTAGTCCAGGAGGTGAATGTGAATGTGATCATGCTGGCACATACCAGTGGTCCATTCTCTGTGTATGGAGAAAATCCTGTATTGTTTCTAATGCTTATCGATTGCAGTTATTTACTTCACAGCAGCTCAGAGTTAAGACAGATGCTGCACTCTGTTAGTGATGTAAGCTCAAGTGACAAGTCAAAGTAAAAGACTTGTCCAAATTACTTTAAGACAATAAACTTGATGGCTTCTCATTGACAGCATGTTAAATATTAATTCCTCAAACTGTGAGTTTGAAAGGCTTTGGCATGTGTCAAGATTCTGACTTTTTAAAACCAGTCTTCCACAAAAATTTCTTATAGACTGAAAGAGCAAATGGTGACTTGTATGACAGGCAAATAAGATTCTGTAGTCTGTCTGTATTTAAAAAAAAAAAAAATCTAGCTCTCAGTGTATTCCCCAGATATAGTGTGGGCTATTATTTGAAAATGTGTAGCTAGCTCAAAGCTTGTTAATTGCCTTTCATTCATGCTAGGCAAACGTTCCTAAAGGTACTGTCCTAGCCAGTAATAATACTAGTGAAATCAGAAAAGAATCAATGTTGTTGCTTTGAGTTGCTAAATGCAGTATTTGCTGTGAAAAGTAGAGCTTGTGTAAAAACAAAAGGGAAGAAATAGAATTTGTGCTTCTGAAGAAGGCAGTGCTATTCAGATAACCTTTCTGAGAGAGAGGAAAGTATATTTTCCGAGATCTTCTGATACTAAAACCCTTTTGCTGCTGTTGAGAAAAATCTCTCTGACAGAGGATTTAGCTTCTGCTAATCCTTAAGGGACTTGTTTTGACAGAGTCTTTATAGAAGATTTTCTCAGTAACTTCTGATTTGTTATTAAAGAGCAATTACTGACTTGTCCTCAAGCATCTTTTTGATATGTTTGTTAATGAAGTTCATGTATGTACAGGAATGAGGAAGAAAAGGCAGTCAGAATTGTTTACCGTGAAAAAGCAGGAAGATTTGGATTTTCCTGGATCTCCGGTTCTCTTTCTAGCCCACAGGGTACTCACAGTCTGGATTTCATTTAGTGTGTTATGTGGCCTGCTCAGCAGTTTGTGGAAATGGATCCTGCTTTCTCTTTACAGTGGACTATGTATTTTTATTGCCCTTTCCAAGCATGAAGACATTTCCTTACATTCAGAGTAACGCTCGCTATTAGATTTCAATCAATTTTCTAGTAGTTTGTACAGGTAACCAGAAAGTCCTGGGTTTATGGTGGTTATACTAGTTAAGGGGAATAAACCAGCTTTCTTGAAATGCCTTTGTGTTGCTTGTTCTGTTTTTTTATGAAGTACTCAAATATCCAACTATACGTGCCTTTTCAAAATCAAAGATAGTACTGAAAATCCACAAAGGACAGCTTAGCTCTGTCAGTTTTCTCAGTTCTCATCTTACAGGCTCTGTGGCTGTGCACGTGTGCTCAGCTTAGAGAATAATCTAGGAAAACAGGGTTGCGTTACCAGTACTGTCTGGGTCTAATAAAAAGGTGTCATGCTGTGCGGCTAAAATGATCTTGGATCACATTCACATGATTTCCCATCGTTCTCCTGCCAAACTGTCTTGTCCCTGATCTAGAGGAACTACCTATGTAGTTGACACGGTAGTTAATCCATCTGATGGCTTTGCTTCATAAAACAAGTATGGCTGTAAACCAGTGTTAATATTAATAGAGTAAATATTTTTTTCTTATAATCTGAATAAAACCAAAAATTGTACAGCATACTGGAGTGGTATGAGAACTGTCTTTCAAAGGCAAGTCTGGCCTCTAAACCTCTTTAATTTATTCCAACTACTTGTTTTTAAATATTTTTCTTAATTCTAAGGAACCTACTTAGTCTAAATCAACACAGTTTGTGCTTGCTGCATGGCTGTCCAAACCATTTCAGTGGCAAATCACACTACCTTCTATCAAACACAATAATGTGATGTTTGTGTCCTGGAGCATAGTGTAATTTTTGCCATAATAGTAGAGACATGCTGAAGAAGTGCATAACTCACTGTAGTTAAGCTCCTCTAAAATTTAAGGAAAAAAAATAAATTTGGGGGCAATTCAGAATGACTGCCATTAAATAGCCCAAATCTTACTCGCAACTTGGATTTGTCAGTGACCCAACAGATGGTCACTGTAACAAATACTGTCCTGTTTGCATTTCAGGTCTGGAGAGCAAATAGCTCTGTTTCTTTTGGCAAAGAATGTGGTTAAATTTACAAGAATATATGGTAGTTTATTTATAATGAACGATAGTTTCAGCGATAAAGACTTCCTGACATAGCGATCGAAGGCCAAAGAACCACTAAAGGGACTGTTCTGGCCTTGGTTACCATTGTTTTCATTCTGCCCTGACTTTCTGCTTTTGGAGAAATAGTAGTTTCTGTTACTTAGAGTAACAAACCTTACAGGAAGCAGCTTGCAGAGCTCATCTGATAAAGTTGTCTAGAAATCTTTTGAGGAAATGAGCTTCTGGTAAAATACCAGGTATTTCTCACTTCTGGCAGTTCTGGAAATGTTCTGAAAAAAGGTGTTCCCGAACTAGTGTGGGAAATTACTGTGATGGAGCTGGAACACAGGTATGCAAATACTTACTTTTGAATAAAAAGTGAAAAAGTAACTATGAAGAAAAACTGGCATTTTAGAATCTTCTGGAAGGATTCTCTAATTTTTATGAGGAAGTTAATAATGTCAAGGGGAGAGGGAGAAGTAGCCTCTGTTTTTCTTTCGAGATGCACTTGTTTTTAAAAGGAAGAAAGCTACCTTCACACAAAGGCCTATTAAAGTGTCCACGAGTGGATTTAGTGGAAAAGAGCTAGAGCATTGTACGTGCATACTGCATGCTAAATTCATACAGAGGCAGGTAGTAAGAGCTTGCTCTTTTTACCGTGCTTTCTGTATCTACCATTTTAAAAGAAGCAGCTGCTGAATGGAGAAGATGAGAAGAAATACATAGCCTGTCCCTACTGGATGAAGTCTATTGTTTTAGGAATAAAGCAGGGCCTCAGTTCCACAAGGTATGGACTATACTGTCTCTCAGCTCCACTTGACAAGAATTAGGATGAAATGTAAGAAGAGCTGCAGAGGTGTTACCAGCTGTTTTTGTGAAATAAGCTGTAATGTGAGTAATATAGTAGACTCCAACTTAGCTGTGGTAACTTCCAATGATACTAATTAACCTTGACCCATTTGTTTTGTTTTTACCCAAAAGTCACATATCGTTGTCTACTATCTTAAGGGAGGAAGAGGTGAAGAGAACACAGCCTACCTTTGTCTAGTTATATTGCTAAAATGTGAAATCATATTTTTAAATAAGGGGAAAATTGTGGAAATTTATGAGGAAAAAAGGTCTGATGTATTATGGCCTCTGCAAGCAGAGCTATGTAGAGAATGTCAGTGAGCTGGTTGCAGCATCAGAGCTGGAATATATCAGTTCCTTGCGTGGTCAAGATGGACTAACAGGGAATACTGTAAATGCATGTATTGGGAGCTGTAATTGACGATCATGAGTGTTGGCTCTGCTACTCACAGAATCCTTGCAAAGAAACAATGGAATATGTTGTTGCTCTGTGATGCTCCAGAGTTCATGACTCTCAGTAGTCTTGGAGTCTAACTTAGTCTGCTTGATTCCTGTATTCTTGATTCTACCCCTCAAGCTCATTTTGCTACACTAATACAGGACATTGGATATACAGCAAATCTATGCCAGTTTTAGTTCGTGATTGGTGCTTTATTGCTTTTACAATAACCCAAAATCAATCCCAAATACTTCACGTACAGAGCCCTTGATACCGCATATAGTTCTTTCATTATAAATTTCTAGTACAGTGGTTCTGAAAGTCAGTCTGTCCGACTTCCCCCTCTCGGTACTAATTGCCACCTCTGTGCCATTATTACAGACTTTTTTCAATAATAAAACCCAAATAAGAACAGACATTTATTACTGTGCAGAGGCATTTCTTGAGTGGTTTAACAGTTGCTTGATAGTCCAGCCACCCATGATGAACAGCCACAGATATTTTACTTTCATAGTGGCTTTCATGCTTAGTCAATGTTTGCAAGAACCTAGCTTTCAGTCTCTTCAATTGTATTTTTTCATTTTCCTTCTGTGTAAGACAAATTCTTTGTAGATGTGCCCAGTGCTTAGTGAGACCATGAGAATCTAACTGTAAATTATTTTCTTGTGTAGTTCTTTCCTGAGAATGAAACCTGGATTCCTGACTTCGCAGGTTGGTCTGCATTACTTCTTTGCCCTTCTGAGAGTAAAGGAAAAGATCCTCAGGGATTGAGATACGTGTATAGCCTTGCCTTACCTCCTCCTCTTCATGAGAGTCAGCTCCCATGGGTTTGCAGCTGTCTGCTCCCTTCCTCCTCTCCCAGTGCTGGACTTCTCTAGCGCCTGGTTACCGTCAGACGCTTGATCCTGCACTGGATGAGGAAAACAACTTTTGATCTGTGGTTTGTTGGACTTTAACAATGTTAATTTTACTTCAATGCACAAATTTTCTTTTCCATGTCCTTCGTTTTTTCTGAGTGCCTTTGCTTTTGGTGTTTGTGGTGTTCACTAAGCTTTTAACGAGTGCAGTTGATGAGGGGCTTGCCTCCTTCTTATGCTTTTGAAAGTGTGCATCCTGAGAGAGTTGTGATCCGGTTAGGTTTGAACTTGCATGTCTCCCATGCTGTAGATAAACAGCTTGTCACCAAGTTACAGGTGCTCATAGCATGGTGGTGAAAAATAATGGAATTCTTGAGGATTTTGATAACATTTCTAGTACTATAATTGATTCAATGCAGACTTTTGGTCGGTTACCTCATGAATATTCTTCACTAGCAGATCTGAGTTTAACTGGCTTAATATCTATCAAGGTACTACTACTTATTGTTGTTACTACTATATGCTGATTTTAGTTATACGTGAAGCCTAAAAATGTACTGATATGTTTTAACACTTCCCACAGTATGATATGTCTGTATTTTTCCATGTATTTCCGCAGTATTTTTAGTGATAAGGATCTCTTTCCATGGGAAGAAACAAACAAAAATGCTGACATGTTTGCCACATCAAGTACTCTTGATTAATTGTATTCAGGCAAGGAATAAAGAAGTGCTACATCTATTCACAAATTTTAAATGTATCCATCGCCCTGATACTTACACTAAAACCAGGTCTGATGTATTTCATGATGTAAGAAAAAATAATCAGACTCAAAATGAAAAACTAAATAGCAATAAATGAAGGAATCATACTTTTTTAGCCCCTATCTGTGCTATAAATAAAAAAAAAAGGCAAGGAATCTATTCCTCAAAATTAGAGGGTATAAGTATCTGTATAATTTTATAGTATTCTAACCTTAATTAGAGGTTCATTTCGTAGAGCCACTGTCAAACATTGTGGAAAAATATTTTTTGCTGTTTAATAGATTTGATTACACCTACTTTCATTGTTATTTGGAAGAAAAGCAAAGAGCGTTGTAGGTCGACTTTTGAGATTTGGTTGTCTAGACAGATGCTACATTTCAAGTCTATTGATAGCTAATTCTGTTAGGTCCAGGTACAATAGTGGCGTGTTACAGGGCTCAAATATTTCTTTTCCACCCACGATGCAAAATCTGGTTGGTGTTTTGTTTTTTTCCTAAGCAGTAGGTAGTAACAAAACTGCAGATGTGTTCATGAACGTGCAATCTGTGAAGAGTAAGTGAAGACGAGATTCTGCAAATGTTCTGTTCAAAGGGTAAATGCACATTTGAAAAGCTCAATGTGAGAGCAATTTCTTCTGGGTTTTCATTCACATATGCCTAAGATCTGCCGAAAGACTGATCTTTCAGTGAGGTCATGCTACATGCTTTGTGTACACCCAGAACAAATGACTGTCTATGTAAAAATAAATGTCCAAGTTCAAATTCTTTACTCGTATCAACATATATGTGGCCACATATGAAAGCTGTTTACATGAGTGGTAGTGAAGAACTGACTGGATGGGCCATGTATAGTCTTGATTTCAAGTAATTTGCACCCTTTTTACTTTTGATCCCTTTCTGTCTCTTGGTCCCACTGGTCTGCTCTGTTGAGAATGCTTAATGGCACGGTTCAGTTCACAGGGGTCTTCCCTGTCTGTGGCTTTTTTCAGATTGCCTGAATTTCTCCCTGTCATGCCATCATCTATTTAATCTACCAATCTACTCTTTATCCTTTATCTTCTCAGTTACAGCTTTTCACTGTATATTTTAAATCTAAAACCTTTTGATATTTTCTCTTCAGGGAATAAGAGTGTTGTTATAAATTTACTACAGTACAGCCCTACAGTGTAATGGTATTATATACAGGCTATATTTTACATATATGTATTATATACAGGATAACTATTAAAAAGCACAACAAAATGTTTTTGCATGTCATAATTTTAATCTAAACCTCAGAGTAGTTTGGGAGATTACCAAAGGGCAGTGGCCTAAGCACAAAGCTTTATGCAGGTGGTTGACACACACTGCAACTTGTTACAAGAAGGATAACTTTCTGTTCATCAAGTGGGTACTTGTAAGCAGCAGGAAGCTGTGAAGACTGCTAAAACCCAAGACTTCAAACTGTCAAAGGTTTCATTAGCCTCAGAAGAAAGCTGGCATTTTGGTACAATGGAATTCTTCAAAATACTGAAATTCTCTACTGAAGAGAATTCAGTAGGTTCTCTGAAGAATTCCTTTGGGAAGTGAAGCTTGTTTTCTATTCCCTGTATTGGCCATGCAAAAATGCTAAGATTCTATTACTCAAATATTAATTATTTCTGAGCCATCTCTTAAAACTGTTTTCAGGGGACGTTGTAAAATTTCCTCATTTTTTATCATGATGAGTATTGGACTCATTTATATGCATCCTGTTTGGTCTTAGTTTGTACTATTTAGAGTTGTCTTGGCAAAGATCACTCCCACTGATGAATGACTTGAGAGAAGAGATCCTTGAAAGCAGGTTTTTCCAGTTTGCCCTATGGAGCTTTGGATTAGTCAAACTTCATTAAAAAATCCTTATGTTCCAGCAAATAATTCTCTGTCGCCATACAGCCAAGAAACATAAAGTTTGTGTCTATAGATTCTGCTTTAAGAAATTTTTTATATTTTAATTATATATTTTATATTTCAATTCTTATATTTAAGTAGTAGTCAGTCAAATGACAGGCGATCACATGTTGTTGTTAAAGACCAAGGGAAAGAACCAAGGGTACTGCAAAAATAGTGCACTCCTCTTTTAATTTCATAGCTCCAACACCCCTCAGAATGAAAGAAAGGCAATCTATTAATCTAGTGTTGATGATCGTGCACTTGAAGGACCATGATGTGAAACACAGATGATGAGCCTAAGAATCAAGAGAGACCAGTTTTGTGGCTTGAAAGGATTAATGTGTAAGTTTAGATGTTTTTTAAATAGTATACAAAAGTAATGTTCAGAGGAAGAATTTAACTATAGAAATATAGAAAAGACCCTGAATCTTTTCTTATTAACAATATAAAAGGCTGCATCTTGGACACTATACTCCCTGACGGGTGACAAGGTGTAAGATGGGTTCTCATCATGCTAGCAGTAGATCATTTTGGTTTGGTTTGGCTTTTCCTTTGTTGTGTTTGCGTAGTTTATTTTAGTTAGGAACACCTGTACACATGGTTGGCACTTTCCTGAAAATTCCACAAGCAAGATAGGTTGTATAATGAACTTCTGCCTACCTACAGTATTTTTTGTGGGAAAAATTAATTCTTCTTTCCCTTGCAGTACTTGGTAGCATAAAGCTGACATCCTAAACGTGGCTTGCCCTCAAAATTTGAGGTACATATTTCACACCAAGTATAAAGTGAAATGCTGAGAGTGTTCTTAGTTTATGCATTGCTCAGGTGGAACAGAGGCATTTCTCTGATTAACTTGCTTCAGTATCAAATTATTGTGACCTCATATAAGGAAATTTATTTCTCATACTGGAAAAGATGCCCTTGCCCAGAAATGAGAGCTATTGGAGATTATTAGAGAAAATGCAGATATTTGGGATGATGTCATTTAAGTATCAAAGCTTGCTTAGGCATCTGCAGCATTAAACAACTCACTGTAACAGAGCAAAAACTTGTGTTCTTCGTAGTGCTTGATACAGAAGTTCCCAGTGAGGGATAGATGAATAAAAATTTGAAAGTTCCTTTTGAATGGCTGTTTTAGTTCATATCACATTAATCAATATTGAGACTACTGGCTGGATGTTACTTTGTATACATGAGTTCATACATCAAAATATGTAAGAATTAGACAGAATCGTGAATAAATCTTTCAGAGGATTCCTTCAAATGGTCCTCTGTTTTAAAAATTGAGCAGACCAATTTCATTGCTAGTCTTATTGTTCCTTCCTTTACCCTACTCATTCAGAAATTCCCTTACCCTGACTAGAGGAAAGCAAGAAAAAAAAATTACTTTTGCTGTCTTTACGATGATTGCCTATCCAAATCATAATGATGAACTTTTAAAATGTCTGCTTTCATAAAATACACCCTTCTGTATGTGTCTGTATGCTTCTGTAAACTCATTGTTAGAAGCTCAGGTGTTTATTTTTCAGACAGAACCACTGTAGGATACTACTGTGTCAAGAAAGCATCATTTTTATTCATTTAAGAATAAATATTTGATTGTGTTTTGAGAGGGCCTCAAATATGCAGTCATCAGATGTAAAAGGAACAAATGTTAATATCTTGTGAATTAAAAGAATAAAAGGAGAAACATGATTTAGCTAATTATTTGATGTCATTAATAGCTTCTATTGGAAATGAAAAAATCTATCCTTAATCTCTAATGGAACAGACAATTAGTTCATTTTGTAGATGTAAGGTTACCTGGGATCAAGGCAAAAGCACTGGAGACAAACTGTAATGTTATGTTTGTTTAGAGATCATTTCTCACTTTACGAGCAATTACTTTCCGGTTCATTGAGTCAGTCCGTAAACTATTAATCACATAGGATATAGAAAAGCTGATAACATTGGACAGAGGTTGTAATTGGGCCCTATTGGGGAAGTAATGGGAATTACGGGGAAAAGCTTCAATGACAGAAAACACCGTAGGTTTGTATCTTGCACAACATTTCTTTTTTTTACCTTGTTCTGCCTAAGAATCATATTTAGGTGAAAAAGAGGTGGAAGACTTGAAAAATGTCTTTGTGAGGTGTAGTTGATAAATGGTATTGTGTATAGTTTGGATGGCTGTGCTCTCTTAAAGAAAGTAGTGTTCACAAAGCATTTAATATATCATGTAGATCCAGCCTTCAAGTACTATGGACTTTGTATTGTGAAGTGAATAATAGCTACAGCTTGCTAGGGCAGCAGTTCAATGCAGGTCATGTATTTAGAGCACACTGCACTTGAGAGCTGAACTCAAAAGCTTAGCAGCAGACTTCCTGAAATCTGCTTGAGTGGCCTTGAACAATATTGAATCAAAACTCAGAGCTCTTAGTTTCAAAAAACTTTTTTACTCTATAAGAGCTCTAGGCTTCTGAAAATAGGATGGAGCCAAAATTGTCAAGATATTTATTGAATTGCCAGACATCCCAAATTGTTCCATCCCTACAAGTTACTGCTCCTGGCAGCATTGTTATAAGGGTAGTCAGTATTCCAACAGCTAAGGTATTGTATCTCATGTTTTCTAGAAAAGTCATTCAAAACATACAACTACAGAGGAATAGTTACTTCTATAGGTAAATTATTATAAATTCTACCCATGGAACGTTAGAGGTCTGGAACTGCCCCGTAGTTCTTGATCCATTTGTTTTATTTTTGAAGTATCAGTTTATAGCAGTGTCCCAGTCATTCTAGCTTTGCTTTGGTTAATGTAACTTGAATTACAGGAAATGACTGCTTCTACAGAGTTAATTTGACAGGAAACGTCTAGTCTTGGTTTTGTTTCTTTATTATAGTTTCAAGATTGAAATGAGTGTCTACATGCTTATTTCCCTTGTCTAATCATGTAATTACCTTGGTCTAACTTTGAAGGTGGCCAGGTGTAGTGGGAGAAAAGAAAATTTCAGAGTGCATATTGCTAGTTCTGAGGACAGTGCTACTGTTTTGATTTTAAAAAACTAAAATACATAATGTTTGCTTGTGGATCTATATGAGTGCACTTAGTTTTTGTAATGTAAAATTATTTGGTAGCAATGAAGTTTGATTAGTGAAGTAACTAAATTAAAAGAGAAGCTAACAGAAATGTTGCGTTCCCGTTCAAGCTCCTGGTCACATGGCTGGGCCTGCTTTTTTGTGATGGTAGCCCTGAAAATTAGGAACAGAAACCAAGAAAACCCAAACAAAACCTAATAATATTCAAGCTTGCTTTGTCAGAATCATATAATTTATGTACTTTAAATAGTAACAACAAATAATATTACCTTGATAATTAATTTGGCGTTCTCTTAGTGTTTTAGTATACTTTATCATTTCTGAGGGCTGAAGGCTGAGTAGATTTTATAAGAAAAGATAATTTCATGGTAGCTTAGAATAAAAATACGTGTTTCTCCCCACATAAATAAGAAACACTTTTCTAAAGGAGAAGAATAGTTCAATTACTTGAAAAAGGTATGAACCAAAACAAGGAATAAATCTATGTTTGCTGAACATTTGAAACATACTTCTAAAATTAGTCTGGAAAGTGTTCTTGAGTAATTAGCCAAAGTAACAAGTTTGAACAAACAAGTGACAATGTATTGCAAATGGGGTATAATTTTATTTTTTTTATATATATTTATAATTTACAGCATGGATAAATTCTGATATCTCCTTCTGCAAATTGTGTGTTGTAATGAGGGCCACACTTGGCATGGTATAAATATACAAAATATCTGTTCATAAAGGGGACACGTGTGCAGTGACTGAGGGAAAGGATTAATGGTTTTTAGTCAGTATGATGTTATATGATGCTCCAGGTGGAATGTTTAGTGGCTTGTTAAAAAAGTCTTTGTTTACATATCTGTAGTCCTTTCATCCAAGGAATACACTATGACCAGAGATCAGCCGAAGATCTTTAAAAAATATGTCCATTAGCTAGGCCTTACTATATCTTTTTAACTTCATTTGTGCACATTAGAGAAATGCTACACAGTGCAGCACTATGAGGTGTGGCCTGGTAGCTGAAATTTGCATGTATGCATTTGGACTTTTCAGACAAAGACTGTTCCTGTTTTAATAAATATTTTTTGTTTCAGTTTAAATCATGCTATGAGCACTGCTGATCTGAACGCATTCTTTCCAAACCTGCGTGTTTCTAGAGTGGGTTTGCATAGCTCATCTTTAAAATAATTAAATAGCAGCAATACCATTGGAGATGCTTTGCTTGAATAATCTAGGTAGTAACAACTGGGCCCAGTTAGAGAGGAAGAAAGATTATGCATGAGGCTTGTATAGTAGATAATTTCTTCATGTACATATGGTGCAATACATTGATCAGCACAAAAGCAAGGAAATTCTGTGGAAACTTGTTCTATTTTTTGTGTGTGTTTTGAAAAACAGTTGATTATAATTACTGTCGTTAGTGAGTTACCTGCTGAGAATCAAACCAAATGAGAGTTTGCTACTGTTGTCATTTGTAGAGCAAAGTTCTGATCCTGCATTTGGTTGTGTCTAGACAGACTGCTGCAATCCTTCAGAGCCCCACAGTCTTCTACCTGAGATAAACTGCAGTGTGCAGTCTTCATGCTTTTAAAATGTGCTATTCCAAAAGACTGAATTTCATTAAACAGTAATAAAACTTGGCCTACTTAAATTAAAGGCATATCTCATGTTTTCTTTAAGCAAACACCTGCTTTCAGGATGTATGATGAATATAAAATTTTTACAAAGCTCAAATACGACTTTAGCCTTTCTTTTATTTTTGCCATCTTGCCTGCTACGGCTGAGGGAATACCGGCTCTTGTACTGGTTGACCCAATAGTCAGCATGTTTAATACCATTGCAGAACGTAGGTTTGTTGCATGGATGGTAACAAGTTAAAGTATCTAAAAATTAGCTGACTTTGTTAAAACAGGAGCTTTATAGGCCACTGATAGAGAAGATTGAACGCTACTCAGTAAGTAAAATCTAACTTGGGAGCATTATTTCATTTGGAAAATTAGCCACAGCAGCACATGTAGCATACTGTTATACTGTTTGACTCCTGAGGATGACAATGTAAAGTAGATGTCAAAGGACATCTCATTATTGTGAAACAGTGGGCTGCTGATTCTGGGCTGGCTGGCTTTTTCACTGCAAGCAGTACGGAGATGAGCCATCAGAAGTCTTACTCAGTTGTAATGTGAAGTGATTATATATTCCCTTCTGGTTGTTAGTTTCCTGGCTAAATAAGTATGCTGGGCTCATTGCTTATTTCTCCTTAACTAGCCGTACATCCATTTCCACCTGCCTGGAACCTTTTACAGGTCCAGGGACAAATAAATCACTTCTAGTATATTCCCAGGACAGTCTCAACTAAAAAAAGGATATCAACGTGAAGGACAATTGCAGTGTTGAGCTGTCATCCAGTCCCCACAGGTACCGTGAAAAATTACAGCCAATAAAATAACATTTTTCAAAATGTGACACTACTCTTAAATTTATCTTCTGCAGTAAATGGGTTCTAGAGAGAATTTCTGTCCACTTGAGTACAAACTATTCTTCAAGTGCTCAATAATAGATTACAGATGAATTGTATTATTAATTTATAATAGAGTAAATGTTTTGCTTCAACAGTCACTTTCAGGAGCTCAGACAGTAATTTTCTCTGCTTTCTTATCATCTTAAAGATATTTTTCATTAAATAACAAAAAAAAAAAGTTCAGGATTGAGCTAAAACTGTCCAAAGCCATGAAATACAGTGTTAAAACAAAAATGGAAGTCTTGATTCAGCATGTTACGCTTTAGTGAATGGTCAGTGTATGCAAATCTCCCATTGTCTGAATGTTCCTTAGAGAGGACCACAGCACTTCAAAAAAACTTACTGTGATTGTGAGTGCCAGCCTAATGATTAAGAGATAAGTTTATCTTTATGCCAGTTTTCTGGATCTTGAGCGTGATGTTGACATAGGTCTGCTGTGTGTTTTCTGATGTTGCTTAAAACTGGTTCAAAACAAATGCAAGCAAAGTGTGTATCTGCAATTCCTAGAATTTGAACATGGCTGTTATTTATGCACTGTTTATGCATGTGTATCCCCTGACAATGCAAACCAAGAGCATCATTAACATTAAAGGGTTTTGTATTTCCACAAAGAGAGGTGAAAAGACTATTCTGTCAGGATCTACTGTATAAATATGTTGACAGCAACTGCGGAGATTTTTTTATCCTACAATGTATTATGTTTTTCTTAATGTACTCCAATGGACACACTGTCAATCACTTATATTTTTGTGTTTTAAGCATAGTTGCAATCTGTGTATAAATCAGCTGCTAAAGACTTTCTTGAAGAGGTTTTGGAAAGAATCTAATTGCTCCTGTGACAGTGGTACAGCGCTTCGTGTCAAGGATGTTCCACCATTGTTTACTGTGGGCGTCATTAACAGAGCCAGTCACTGTAGCTCTGAATATATTACTCTGCTAATCTTACTGTTACATAAATACCTAATTCTTAGTACCAGAAATGGACAGAAACAGGCACAGAGAAGAAAATTCTGAATTGTTACTGTGCAGCTTAAGGTCTTCGTGTAATGGAGTAGCTTGCTCTATATCCAGTATATTATGTCTGAGTTGAGAGGAAACACATTGATGCCACTGGTGTGTGCTACTATGTTCATAAGTAAACTGCTGTACTTCAGGTGTGACAATTATAACTACTAAATACATGCTGATGGTAACCCTGTACAGCTGATCACTCCATTGGTGAGAGGCAGTAGCAACCAAAACAAAAGTGTAGAAGGAGAACAAAGCCTGGAAGAATGAGACATGACATTGAGCTGAGCACTAGAATGGACTGCAGTGTTCAGCAAAATGGGAATGTACATTGGAATGTTTAATGCCTGCAAACTAAGCAGTTTGAGCTCCTGTACAGAAAAAAAGCATTTACAGCATTTTAGAAGCATACAAGTATTTTCAGTTGTTTTAAGGAATCTAGAGACATTTTCCGTCTCCTCTCTGCTTCCATCTTTCATCTGTAGTTCTTTTTTTGATTTTTTTTTTTTTTTTTTTTACTCGGAGCAGAAAATGCAATGCTTGATTGTTTTTATTATTTTTAGCCATAGAAACTAGTTATGCTACTGTTATTAAGGAAATGTGACATGTCACTAAATCACAGTTTGGGGTTTCTCCTTATGTGGTATTGCAAGATACTCACCCATTTGTAAATGTGAGTTATATAAGGGGGTCTTAGGATAATGGACTTCTGTTGTGATCGAAGGTAAAACTGGTTTTGTAGGACACAGTGTCTGTGTTCACTTCATCTGTCTTTTGTCCCTGACAAGTTGAGCCATTAATCCAGAATTCACTGAGTTTGGAGGTCTGAGATAGAATGCGCTTTAGAGCCATTGAGGACTCTTGTGTTCTGTTTCTTGGGAGTTTGGCTCAATGCTGTGAAGAGATAACAACATGCATGTACGCCTGGGAATCATAGAATGGTTTAGGTTGGAAGGGACCTTAAAGATCATCTAGTTCCAACCCCCTTGCCATGGGCAGGGACACCTCCCACTAGACCAGGTTGCTCAAAGCCCTGTCCAACCTGGCCTTGAACACCTCCAGGGATGGGGCCTCCAGAACTTCTCTGGACAACCTGGGCCAGTGTCTCACCACCCTCACAGTAAAGAATTCCTTCCTAATATCTAATCTAAATCTACCCTCTTTCAGTTTAAAACCATTACCCCTTGTCCTATCACTACATGCCCTTGTAAAAAGTCCCTCCCCAGCTTTCCTGTAGGCCCCCTTCAGGTACTGGAAGGGGCTATAAGGTCTGCCCGGAGCCTTCTCTTCTTCAGGCTGAGCAACCCCAACTCTCTCAGCATATTTTCATAGGAGAAGTGCTCCAGCCCTCTGATCATCTTCATGGCCTCCTCTGGACCCTCTCCAACAGGTTCATATTCCTCCTGTGCTGGGGGCTCCAGAGGTGGACCCAATATTTGGGGTGGGGTCTCACCAGAGCAGTGTAGAGGGGCAGAATCACCTCCTTTGACCTCCTGGCCATGCTTCTTTTGATGCAGCCCAGGATACGGATGGCCTTCTGGGCTGTAAACACGTATTGCCAGCTCATGTTGAGCTTCTCGTCTACCAACACCCCCAAATCCTTCTCCTCAGGGCTGTTCTCATTCTGTTCTCTGCTCAGCCTGTATTTGTGCTTGGGATTCCTGCGACCCAGGTGTAGGACCTCGCATTTGGCCTTGTCGAACTTCATGAGGTTGGCATGAGCCCACCTCTCAAGCCTGTCCAGGTGCCTCTGGAATGTGCCAGAGAGGTCTAGGGAAATACATGTGTTTTGGAACATCTTTGGATTAAGAGCAGTTTAAGAATTTGTGCTACCAGTGTTGCCAGAGCCAGGTGTTTATTTAGTGCAGGTTTTATTTAGTTCTTCGTAAACAGTTACAATGAACTGCAGTAAAAGTACATTGGTGCAAAAGATGATGACTTTTTGCGGGACCCTTATGTTGAGGCCCTTTGAATTTCTCACTTACTGGTTGACGTGGAGGATCATTTCTTCACACAACATAACTTACGCAAACACAGGAGTTCACATTTTAAGAAATTTCAGACAACTTTGAAGGCAAACTGATAGCACAACCAAGTCATTGCAATGTGATGAAATGTAGAACTGTAAGAAGTGTGGAAAACAAGATAGAGTTTTTGTTTGTTTCTGTTGGTAGAAAGAAGTGAAAAAGATATCCCAATGGTTATTTATGCTAGAACCTTGTATGTTACAGTATATTGTTTCAAACCTGCCCTAATATGCATGAGAATGTTTCCTTTTGAAATTACTTTACCATCAACTTATTTCTAAGTGGTATCTGTCCTAGTTGTGCTTTTAGGTGCAAGTTAGTTTTACTGTAAATGTCATCATATTTCAGCCTATTTTACTGGACAAATTTGTTAGTTGGATTGGGTCACCTGTTTTCTGTTTCCGGAGCTGTATTGAGAGGGCAATATCTGGTTTCTATTTGGCTGAACTGCTGTATATTTTTCATGCTGAAATGCTGCTGCTGTTTCTATTAGAAATAAACAGCTATAGTACAAAGCAAATACAATACTACATGTCAATACTGAGATGTAGTAAAGTGCTTGTCAGTATTCAAAGTCTTGTTTCCTTGTCTTTGAAAATATTGTAGCAGAATGTTGACCAACATGTGATACAGATGCAAACTGACACAGGAACACACTTCTACTAAAGGTCCAAGGTTTTTACCCTGGCACCCATTTTGCTGAATAGACATGATTTCACTTTAAATTACCATGTGTGCAGGATTTAGAAGGAATGCTAGTTTTTTCTTGTTCACACCTGTGGTGGATTAAAGTTGCAGTACGGGCAAAGTATCCTCTCAGCATTTTTAGTGGAGAAATCAGCTACAGACATAAACTGATCAGAAGTTGTGGCCTTCAGCAAATGCCTTACAGGTATATACCTCTGTTGGAAGGAAAATCGGATTTGCTTTGGTCTTTTGTATTAAAAATCTCTTAAACACATTTGTAAGAGGTTGTGAGAACACTCAGAGACACTTACTGCAGGTATGCTGATGTGCAAGGATGCATTTATGTGCCAGAACCCTCAGTTCCCAGTCAAAGTGCAAACTAATTAAATAGCATTAATAAGTTTATTGGTGTAGAGATCTTCATTCATTCCCCTCAATGGGTGAAAGGCAGGACAGAAATGGAAGCTAGTTGAGGATTCTGCAGTTAAATGCATCTGGATGAAAGCCAAATCACGCTATGCATTTCTTGTAATGCTATAAACAATCTGAACATAATGTTATCACCACTTGTTTCAGGCAGTGTTATTTTGTGTGTGGTGAAAATATTCCAGAGGACTCTCATTAAGGAAGAAGAGGCATGTTAAGTTTACAAGGCAAGCATACTAAGTGGATAAACTGTGAGGGAACCCAGGTTATTGTTTAATAGAATAGATTGCTTAGAAGCTTTGGAAATTCTTTCATGAAAATTGTTCCTGCTGAGTGACAGTGCAAGTGTGTTGGGACGTGTGGTTAAAGGCTCTCTGAAATGGTTTCAAGTTATGCTGCAGCTAGTCTTCAGAAGAGAATAGCGTGCCAACAGAACTGTAATACTTGATTTCAATTGTGGTACATTCTTTTGGCATGAAAAAGCATGGCACTTTTAACAAAGGACCTTCTCAATAATGGGTTTGGTTGTTACTGTATTGGAAATATACAGTGAGGGAAAGCAAAATAAATACCACCAAGGACTAGCTAGTGACTGTCCTTGTAGCTGTACCCTGAGTACAAATCATTCAACTCTAGTGAGAAGCGTTATCAATTTCTGCAAACTGGGAAACAAGACAACCTAACTTACAGTATATTAGTTCAAGTGGGCTGCTGTGGTGAGTTCAGATGCTGTAAGAATGTAAGGACCCACAGTGACTAGTGATTTTTTTATTATTTTTTTCTTGCCTGCGATTGTTTACAAAATTAAACTAAATAGTTAAGTAATCAGGTAATGAAGACAAACACTTGTCCATTTATTAAATCATAAATATAATAGTAAATTTCTTTTATATAAGTAGATTGTTACGGTTACCATGAGTATGAAAATGCTTTTGGCTTGGTAGTGGATGTTCTCCCCAACCACTCTTTCTATCGCGTATCAGCTTGGAAAAACAGAAAAGCGTACTGCCTGTGCACATAATGCATTTGGTAACCTGTTACTGTTTCCCGTTACAGTAACTTAATGGAAAGTTGTGGAAAGTCTCATTAAAATAATGCTGAATGACCTTTGAGAATTGACAGATTCTACTTCATATGTTTATATTGATAAGATATTAATACACGACAGATTTATCCAAAATGTATAGCTATGCACATATTTTAGTGCTCAGATTATTGGAGTGGAGTATTTTGAATCGCTGAAAAATTTTGTAAGAACTCAGTTTTTTAATTTGTATTTTCTATTGGGGAAAAAGAGGTGAAAAATTAAAATAAGCCTTTTGGTTTTATTTTCCTATGACATTGTGAAATTTTCTGGTAATACTTTGCATGTAGGGTAAACTTTCTGAATTTTCATTTGCAGCCATTGTGTGATACAAATATAAATGCATGTATTAAATACAGTTACTGTGCCTGTGCAGTCATCATTGGCTTTGGGGAGCTCCTCTTTATCTCTTCAGACAACATGAAAGGAGAAAGAGGAGTTCATAAAACATTGTTGTTTTCCTTTGATACAACTTGCTTCAGGGAGCAGAGAGGAATGTGAAAAACAGGTGTCTCCCAGATTTCAACAGACATTCTCATTATATTCTTTTTGGCTCAACAGATGAAGTCCAGATATCCATAAAGCTTAACTCTGTTCGGCTGTGATCTAGCTCAGAAAGACCATTGCACTGAATAAGTTGATATTCTCTGCAGAACGAGTCTGAACATAATAGTATGAGAAGATGTTTAGAAATACTGGTTTTCTTCTTGCATTGGAAGTGTTGAATATTCCAGTCCTGAGTAGCTTTTTATTTAATAGTTTGTTATACGTGTAACCTACTCTTAATGAGGGAAGAAAAATAGCTGTAATCTGTTGAGGAGACTACTGTGATAGTAGTTTGATTTTTAAGCTGCACTTTGTAGACTTGAAGTCTCGTGCATGGTTTTTATGCATGATATGAAGGGAGTAGTGGAGGAGAAGATGGGCTCCTTTGAAAAAAATAGAGGGTTTCTCTGGGAAGTTCTTTCTATATGGACCTTAGAGTTCCTTAAATCCTTAAATAGAGTTCCTGGAATCTTTTTATTATACCATAGAGTAAACTGAATCTATATGACGCATACAATCCACATACACTGTAGGGAGAAAGAGGCCACTGGAAATTAATCACTAGCAGAAATGTCAGTTCATTGCCAGCCCATCAGTAAAATAGGTGCTTTGAGTTCTGGTTTGGGTTGAAAAAAATCTGTTTTGTTCCTTGGATATGAGACCAAAATTTCTATCTCCAGTCCAAACTGAGTAATATATAGTACAATTGTTCTTGCGTTTATTGTGTTTTTACTGCAAGTACGGAATGCATAAGGATCTCACAAGAATGTTGTTTCAGCACAGGTACAGTTGGTATCTTGGCCAACCAGTGTTCAAAAATAATCACGTACCCGACCCCCGTGGATACCGTAAGTCACAGAGCATGGACCCTACTTCAAGCAGTTCTCTTCCAATACAATAGTGTGGTCCCTTGAGGAATGCAGTTTGGAGCACGGTAAACTGCTTCTTGTCAGCATGCTGCTGAGGAGTGTTCTGTTTTATAGTTCCAGTCATACCTGATGCAACGGTTGTTGCCCATTTCCTTATGCTTGCCCTTTACTGAAGGGGATATAAGCACACACTTGAAAGCTGTAAGGAACTGCCACACTTCTCAAAAATTCTGCCATGTCCAGTTACTATGTAAAACACCAGTATCCAGCAACATGCTATCGAATAACGTGCTACCACGTGCAATGGAAAAAAACAACAAATTGATGCTGTCAGAATCCTGTATATCTATTCAGTATTCGATTTTGTCCATCTTTGTCAAAATATAATATATTTTTAATTTGGTTATTCAAAAGACTTTATCGGACTGCACTTCTGGTTAGTCTGATGTTTCACTTAAAGTTACTGCTCCCCACATCACTAATTTCAGGTTATGCATTTAATGATTAAACATTTATTTAATAGTATTGTTATATGTTCCATGAATTACTTTTTGGAGAAAGTGTTTGTGGGTGTGAGAAGTATGTGGGTGCTTCCATGTGTGAGGTCAAGATTGCTACTGAGATTAGTTACATCTCTTGTATATGGATGTCGTGCATGCAAAGCTGAAACGTGGGGGTGTGTGACAGTTAAAAATCTGTCTGCTTTCGGAGGCTGATAGCTGCACTCAGCAAAAACCACTGGTTTCTTGTTCTCTGGGCAGTGTGGAAATTGCATCTGAGCTTAGTTTTCCATAGGTTTAGTTCTTTATTTGGGACTTAAATTCATGTACCTCAAGACAGCCATAGCTTTGTTCATTGTGATACTCAAAGCTTTGCATGATTTCTGTAAATTAGCTCAAAATCACTAAAAGCTCGACTCTAGTTCATTCAGATTGGTGAATATCTGTGACTTCAGCTTTATGGTGGTGCGTACAGGGAAGAAAAGTAGTAGAATCATAGAACATAATCATTTAGGTTGGAAAAGACCTTTAAGATCATCCAGTCCAACCATATGGTTATAGGTGCCATAGAATATCACTACATTCCAGTTTTGAGTTCATTTAAAGTAATTGCCATTCTATACTTGTAGCACAGCTTTATCCTGTACATAGTATGCTTGATTCTGATTAGGGCTTTATAGAAGGGGGAGCTTTGAAGCTTACCATAGAGCAAGAACCAGAGTCTGACATTGATTCACATTGAAAGCTCATATTCCTCTTCTGAAACTGAAATACTGCAGAGGCAACTGCAGATCATAGCACACTTGCCACCAAGACGCCAGCTCAACACTTACAGTCAAGGAAATTAATGGTTAGTGGCCTAAAATGTCTTACCAGATTCCCTTTTCTTCTGCTGGTTGCTTCATACATGCTTATAGGTTTATTTTTATTCATTATTACAGAGCAGCTAGTGTAAATTTTACAGGGAAATGGTTGTAGCTGGTTGTAACTCATCCAATTAGACTTGTAGTCTTTTATAGAGTATGGAAATGTCTCATTTTATGTTGTATGACTTTGCTTTATGGAAACCAAAGAAACCTCAGTGAAAAGGTTGGAGTCATGCCATATCTGAAGATTGTTGACTTTACATTGAATGTGCCTAGACTACTTTAGGTGTCAGAGCTGCAGTAAGTTCTGAGCATAGCTGAAAGCACCTGACCTTTAAAGCTGAAGCTAATGGCCAAGGTTGTGGTATAGTGACCTTTTGGTCTAAAGTGGGTGGCAGTTGTTTGTTCTGGGTGATATGATTTGGGCTTTTTATTCTTTGCCATATTTGTTGTTTGGGCTTTGGACTTTTTTTTTTTTAAGTAGCAAGAGTGTACTTTGGGAATCACTTTCATCCCCAACTTCGTTTACTGTATTAGTAATGTGAAAATCTCTGAGAGCATTGATGTTATAAATGAGCTTGCTGTCAAGATGGCTGCAGGCCTTTAAATCTACCCTTGTTGCAGATACACGGAAATAAATACTTGGCTTAATCATCAGCAGTTACTATAACAAATGAGCCCCAGTTGTGTGACACACTTTTTCTCAGATGTAAGCTCAAATGAAGGGCAGATTGATTTTGTTATCAGATATGTTGTCTATTCAGATAATCATTTGCTTTTGCCTTTTTGAGGTTTTAGACTTCTCTACTCTTTTCTGGATTTTGTTGTACTTTTGAATTTTTAAACCCAGGGATTATACAGTACTTGTTAACCTTTGTTACTCTGCCACAACTCCCTGTTCCACCCTCCCTCCCTGCCTCCCCCTTGAGGGGCAGGCAAGGGGGGGAATCTACACTGTTTTTGTCCTGGTGATTAGTTTCATGCTTATAGATAAATATAAGTAGTAACAAAAATAATGAATAGTAGGACACTGATTTTTAAAAATGCTTTCATGCTTTATGGAATAAATAATGACCAGATCTGTAAGAAAAGCCAGGGTTGATATGACCTAGAATTGCAAATCTGACCATGTGTAGTATGGCTGGAGGAAGGGAGTTTGTTTTCCTCTGAGGCATTTGATGCAAACCTCTGTAAGACATGATACCACACCTGTCATTTTACAGTAGAACAGATAACCTGATATTTTCAAATTAAATCTAATTTTTTGAGAATTGCTCATAGAAACATAGCTAAAGAAATGTAGTATCTCTATCTTTCTACTGAAAGAAAGGTTAAATCTTATCTCATGTGGTAAGAGCTATGTTGGTGCTACTAGATCATCGTGTGCTGTCCTGTGTCCTTGCTGACTCTTTTACCTTGCAGACTACTAATTTTTAATGACAGCTTTTTCCTAGGTGTTCATACCAGTTCATTGCATTACAAGAGAATCTGAAAACTTTCCTAAAAATTAGAACTTCTGCAATTGTGGCAAGCACTGACTTAGCTTTTTTTCTGGAGTTCAGGGTTTCTTCTAGTCTATCAATTTCTTCAGGCAAATGGCACAATTACCTGAGTAGCTGATTCTAGTGTTCATGTAGCTGATTGTGATTCTGCAGCTGGCTTTTTGAAGGCTTGTGATGCTTAAGAAAGGAGTAAGAGAAGGAAATACCTCTTATAATGCATCTATATTTTAACCAAATCTCTGTCATGACAGAGACAAGGCTGGTGTGAGAACTGTAAAAGTATGGAGCAGGTAATGGGGGGGGGGGGGGGGG
>VFFE01008751.1:2497497-2589859 GCA_008921705.1 Burhinus oedicnemus
GTGGGGATTCATCACATGGACCTTTACATACCAGCACTGAAAGCATTTACATTTGAACTACTTACAGATTTTCCTTCTAGTCAACAGAAACAAGTAGGCACTTTCAGACCACAATTTCTTCCACTGGTAGACATTTCAAATAAGTCAGTATATCATGTTCTAGAAGCCCCCATATTACTGGAGCTAGATCAGATTAAGCCTTGAAGAGACTGGTAAATGAAAGCATTGTAAACTTCAAACCTTAGATTTTTTTTTTTTTTTTTGCCTGCATTTATTTTTGCAAAACAGTTTTGCAAAAATGCTAGAACTGTGTTCTTTAGCAAAACTGGAAGTGCCCTTACAGTTTTGGTACAGGCAGGCTATAAACGCCAATGGCAGAGATTACTGATCTGTGTTACAGATTGTTTGCTGGCATAGCTTTGTCACCAAACCCATCTGGGATAAACCCCATTTACACAACAAAGAAGTGCTTTTGATGATGCAGCTTCTGTCTATTCCCTGAATACAGTAAGCTACAGAAGTGAAAACATCATGGTGGTATAACTGCTTCTGTGCTACAGTTCTTGCTGGTATAGTACCGTTGCAAAATAAAAAGGAAAAAATCACACTTCTAACCAGCAGTGCTATATGGGCAAAAGTTTCTCAAGTAGGCCTGGACTCATTCGGGAATAGATGTAATAGAAATCTTGCAGTATTAGTCATTCTTCAGCTCTTTCAACCTAAACTGAGTAACATGAAAGTAACTAAATGTATTTCCACTACTCATGGTCTAAATCTAGCTGTAACAGCTTATGATAATTTTACATCATACACACAGAGAGCTTTGGTCAAATCAAAACATAAATCCTTTTCCTCATTTCCAAACTAATCTACATCACATCTAGCTATGATTTCTTCAGCCCTCCTGAAAAGCCTCTTTCAGTTTAAATATATGTGTCTTTTCCTGCTATCCTTAAAAGCAAATCAGAGGGTTGCACATGAACTGTATAACCCCATAACATTTGCTTGTACTGGTACACACTATCTACAGAGTGCTAATGACCCTTCCAATATTGCTTTGATACTGCACAGTTCAGGTTAGTTGTGGGTGGCAATTTTTATGCTAGAGCCCTGTAACAATTATATGTATGGGAGTTTTGTTTTGTGGTTGTTGGAAGAGAGCTATTGGAAGGGATAAATGTTTCAAAACCATCATAATTGCTTAATATGTTTTTCTCCCTTTATCTGTTCTGTTATCAGTGCAAACTGATTCACAAAAGAGCCCAACTTAAGACAGAGATACTGAAAAAGAAAATACCCCATCTAGATTTTCTGAAGTGCTTGCCAGCCAGGAGGTGGCACAGACCTGATCTTGGTTATATTTTCAACAATCCATGAGTAGATCCCATTAAAGTGCTTGCTTCCAAAAATTTAGCTAAAAGACCAAATTGAAGCTGAGAATTATGACATTGAAAGCCATTTCAGTTTGAAAGCAAATACTGGTCTAAAATGATACTTCCGATATTGACAAAATGTTACCTGAACTATTTAACCAAAAATTTCTACTGGTTTGTTTCAGTTGAGTTCTCACTGCCTATACATGACTACAGTAAAAATGGAGTTCTGCTGTTTTCTGAGCCTGCCTGGTTGGTGCAATTACACTTAAATGCTATCTGGTCAGCTTTTCAGCCACAAACTATTCAATAAAATATTAACTTTATGGTATGTATAGTATACTAATGTATACTTCATGGTAGACAATCATTCTTTCTCTAAAAGTTGTCAATCATAGCTACATGGGAATATCAACTGCAGCAGAAAGATGATTTTAAAAAAATCTTATTTTAACATGTCAAATTAATAAAATGTAAGTGTGGCTAAGTTTAAAATTATTTTTTCAGGGTGCTTGCTTTTACCACATTATGACATGATGCAGCTCATTGGTCTTATCAGTGTTGCAGAGTCCTGCATTCAGTTGTACAGTCCTACAGGACAGCATTTATCTCTTATGTGTTGTTTTATTTGTGTTGGAAGACACTGTTGGAGTGCAGGTCAAGCAACCCTTCTTTTTTACCCGCTGCTTGTCAGCTATCTGATGCCAATATCATTGTGCTAGAAATCTCGTAGAAACAGCTTAGCTTTCACAAAGATGTTTTTCAAAAAAAATGTTTATCTGACCATATTGTTATCAGTTTCATTTATGACATTTGGTTTGTGGTTTTAGGGTCTTTATACCAAAAAACAAGTAAAAAGGAGCTTTGCATTTTTTCCTGTATTCAAATTCAGTAGCTGCAAAAATCTGTTGTCACACTTAGAAATTTCCTCAAAGGCCAAAAAAAAGAAAAACAAACAAACAAAAAAACCTGAAAAAACCAACAAAACCAACAACAACAACAACCCCCCAGCAGCAGAGAAATTACAAGTTAGCATTCCTCACAATTAACTTACACAATGAACATTTTAAACTCAATTCTAGATATTCCTTTGGTTTTATCAAGGGAATGCCTATCCTTCGGTTTAATAATCTGACTAGCTAGAGTTACAAGTACCTTGTTCTTGTGCCTGTTTATGTGTATTTTGGTGTTTCAGTGAAATTGTAGAAAAGTAAACCTAAACCTCTCAACTTCATCTTCAGTGCAGTTTACATGCCGGAGATGATGCTGAGAATTCTAATCACCAGTTGCTTAGGATGTAGTGGAGATTAAAGGATGACAACATGCAAAAGTTCAGAAAATTCGGAAGGCTTGTGTAGGAATCAGAAATTCCTACTGTTTTTTCCAGGATCCAAATAAATCCTTACAGTTATGTGTAATTGTTATGCTAACAGTTTGAAGCAGCATTCTGGTATTCCCATCAGACTAGCCCTGCCTAAAAGATGTTGAAGCTGCTTTACTGAAGGTAAGCGTGAAGTCGGTTCGTTCATTTTTCGGAATACTCTTAGATCTCATGTTAATCCTTGCAATACCACCAGGAGGTTTTGTGAGGTAATGATTTAACATTTGAAGAAAACAAAACAGTCTGAATTAGCAATTTGCCTCCTCCCGCACACAAGGTCAGTAGAAAAGCAAGATTTAAGCCCTCCAGCTTTCCAAACACACTCCACCTTTGCTTCCCCTGCCCCCCCCCCCCCCCCCAACTATTCAGTCTTACAGAAAGAAATTCACCTGCATTCTTCCTCAAGCAGTAAAGAAAGTCAACAGTAGTTGGATTGTTTACAGTGCCTTAAAAATTTTCTCGGAATGTGAAATGTTTCACAAACACAGTTTGCTTCCAAGTTGTAATTTTGCTTCCATCTAATGTATTCTGCTTTTATTATTTATATATCAAGACTAAGCTTGTAGTGTGGTAAGCACTGCAGACATGCAAAAAAGGGAGCTGCTGTTTTATAGAAATTGCTATTAAATATGCTAGGCAGCTTGGAAAAGACAGTCCCAACCTGAAGGGAAAGTATGGTGATACCTCTGACGATTGTCTTGATGTTCATATATTTTACCCATTGAATCATACATGAAAAATTACTATCCCATCCCTACTCCCTAAATTATAGCCTATTTAAAGTTGATAAAATGTGTATGGAATGACAGCTGATTTATGCACATAGGGAAAAACCATTATTTTGGTGGTGGGATTGTTTTGGGGGTTTTGTTTTATTGTTTGGGTTTTGTTGTTTGGATTTTGGGGTTGTTTTGGGTTTTTTTGTTTAGGGTTTGTTTTTTTTTTTTCTTGCATTAATATCAGTTGACCCTAGACTTCTTGTAACAATGGTAATTCTAAAGTTCGTGAAAGTTTTTCCATCCTTTTTTGAGACTTGTGGTACTTGGCTCTTTGGTTTTGTTTATGAAGATACAAGTGGTAAAGAAGCTATGACACCTGCCCTGTTTCTTGAACAATTGTGTGTCCTAGCAAATCACAGTAAGCCCACAACACGAGAAACAAATGTTAATGAGCTGAAATTTCAGTGCCATTAGTGTTATTTAATTCCATTTTAGAGTCAAATGGAGGGTAACAGAATTTTGGCAGCTTGGCAGTAGTTGTCTGTTTTCAGTTAAAAAAACCTACAAGGAACTTGGTTCTCTGCTTCTGTTCTGTTTTTTCTTCTGTTGTGCAGAACCCAAAATACACAACAATTCTCAAATGTTCTGATCAGCACATAATTACACAATTACACTGGAACGAATTTGTCTCATGATTTTTCCAGTATTTCTTGATGGTAGCGAACAAATCGGGAAGCAGGCAGATACCTGAAAATGACTGAATGGGCTATCCTATTTTAATTTTGAAAGTCTGTATTTGTTTTTTAAATTTATTTGTAGAGCTGAATGAAGTCTTTTTGTCAGTTCTTATTTTACCAGAACACGTTTTTAACTCTGTCACAGTGAAAAATGAAAGTTAACGTTTCTTTTCAAAGATGGCAGTATTACAAAGGCTGTAACTTGGATCTGTGGACTAACAGTAAATTAAAGGATCTAGACCATAAATTCAGGACTCTCACCATTCTGGCTAGAAATATTTTTGATTGTGAGGATGACAAGCAAAGGATCTGAGAATAGGTTCTAAGGTAGAACTCAAATGCTCAAAGGTCATGTTCTATGGAGTGTAGTCTCAAGTATCCATTTCTATTAGCCTTTGGTCCCACAGAAAGTTTTTAATGACTCTCTTGTATAAACTTCGAAAACTTTTAAGGGCAACAGGAAAGACTAAAACTTAAACATCCATGTGTTTAAAAAGTTAGGATTTCTAATGCATTTGGGGTTTTGAAGCTTTAGATTTACACTTTCAGATATTTTTATGTACCGAGGTAAGAATATGAAACTTAGTATATGGTAAGATAGCATAAAAATTTCATTAGCAGTCATAAACCTTACATGTTTTTTCCCAACTGAAACTAACAACGCTAACCTCCTCCCTCATATCTTGACAACAAATATCTAAAGGTAGTATGGGAATTGGTGAGTTTTTCCTCTGTGTCTCCCTGCCAGAGACACAGAGAGGAAACGTAAATGCTTTTCACCTGTCTCCTGGTGGTCTTCAAGCTGCCAGCAGCTCTCAAAGTCCATTCTGCATTTAAGGCAGAAGCAAAGCCGTAAAAGCTGCTGACTATTTTTCATTACGCATATCACGTATATGTAAATAGATAATTTTTGTTTCTTTCTCTTTCTCTCTCTTCATAGTTTTGGCTTGTGATCCCAGACTGCTTTTCAAACACAAAAACACCAACAGGAGGTTGTTAGGTTTCTTTTAGTACTATAGCACAGCACTAGGAAGCAAACTTGAATACCTGTGTAGGGTGGAGAAATGAGTAAACTCCGTCAAAGCTTGAAATGGGCTTTGCAGTGCCATAGAGACACACAAACTAGCAATTTTTTCCTTCGCTATCTGCAAAAACTAAGATCAGTAATGAATCACTTCACATTTGGTAAGCTTCTTTCCTCCCCTATTATCTTTGGGTATTAATCCTTTGGTTTTCTTTGAATTTTTGGCACTGTTGCAAGGTCTGGTTGGGTGGGTTCAGGGTTTTTTGGGAGAAGGGGGAGTTTGGATTGGGTGATACCATAAAGAGGATTTCTCTTTGGACTTAGAAAATGTAACAAGATAAATGTAAACTTAAAAACACCACCTTTCCCTCCCCCTTTTAAGAATTGTTTTTAATTATACTTACTACACAGATTGGATAATTTTCAGAAGTAGTCGATCTTGCATTCTGCAGTTTCTTCTTAGATGATGGATTGCATGTTTTCTTTTATGTTTGTTTGCTGCCTGGCACTATGGATACCAATACTAATCAGTTGAAAACGATTTAAAAATGGAACAACGTCACACATTCTTAAGAAAGTGTCTGAAAGGGAGGAAAGACAACCTGCTTTTAATTCATTACAGTAAAATACCTTCTAAAATGTCTGTCTTGATGCTGTACAGTAGCCTACTCTGAAGAGGGAGTCTGTCATGGTTAACCCTGCCAGAACTGTGGGCTGCTGACAAGGAGAACATGTTGCAGTGGCAACTCTGCCATCTAGCAAGAATAAAATATGCTCACTTCCTGTCCTCGCGATTGGCTTTATGCCTGTGTCTTGGACAGCTTTTCTAAATCTTTAGAGAAGTCTTGTTGCTCACCCAGAATTTCTGATGAAAATTTGTGACTGTTCCACTGGGGTAAGTAGATTGTGGAAGCGACCAAGGATTTCTTTGACCTGTTTGTTCATTAAACTATCAAGAAGTCCCTAAAATTCTAAAGCAATCTAGTGTCACATCAACTACGAGGTCCAGCCCTAGGCAATGTGCTTCCAGCCACGCTATTCCCATATACTATCCAGCACATACTGAAAATTGTGGAAGCTACTTGCACTTTCTTTACATCCCCCTTGTTTTTAAGCATTTTGGCTCTACCTAGGAACTTACTATTTAACTAGTAAGTGCATCATTCAGCTCTGTGTGTTTGAAAGCCTGGGCTTCATTCTCGAGATACTAATATAAATTAAAAGCTCTTCCATAAACTCAAAGATACGTTCCAGATTTTCAGACTATGAAAGATTCCTGAATTTGACCTACATGGTTTTTTAGTAACTGTTTCTCTAACTAGGCTTCTTAGAAGGGTTCTGTAATCTTAGTGCAGTTGGACACCTAGAAAATTTATTCTTCTAGTGGGATAATTGATCAAACTTGATTTGTTATCACAATTGAAATTCCTGATTCAGTATATTAAGGATCAAACGTGCTTTGCTTTTGTGGCTATTTACTTTAGCTAGCTGAGCTTTATTAGCCAGCATCTGGAGATGCAGAAAGAACACTGCAGTAGTAGCCTCTGCACAGCTTTGTTGGTTTTTTTAGCTCATTTGTGTTTTTATATTATGAATTGAGGATTGTGAGATGGCTTTTAAGGTCAATTAAGCAATAAGTGCCATTCCATCTTCAGCTCTTAAAACTGAGCGCATGACTAGTTCCTTGAATTCAGCGGGGCTGTTTGTTTTTTGTAAATACTTTGATGGTTGAGGCCAGGTAGCCCAGATCTTGTAGTAAGGAAGCCCTAGGCTTTGGGTTTTCGAACCTGGACTTGGTTCTGTTTGCATTCACAATGGCATGACTCCAGTGAAAACAGCAGAATTGTATAGGAATCAAAACAACATCTCCCCTCCCCCGCAGCTTTCATCTCAACTACTCCTAATCTATACTATTAATAACAATTCAGTATTATTCTTTTTATAATGGATGAGTGACTCAGTTGTACTAAATCACTGTGGGCTGAAAAATCCACATCCAAAATCTGATTAAATATTTTGTTTATGATTCTGATTGTACTTATATGATGTGTATCTAACTCCGTGGAGATGCATTAGCTTATTTTGATTTTATGAGGCCAGAGACTGTCGCCCATTGTTGAGAGAGTGGAATGATGGTTATAGAGAGAGCCTGTAGTTCCAGATTCATGGGTGTTGGTACTTGCTAAACCACTGGCATGTTGTCTGGTATTGGGAAGTCACTTAATCGCTTTTCCATTATAAAGCAAGGATGGTGATATAGTAAAACCTGAGAGAATTGCAGGTTGTAATGAATTAATCTGTAATGAGTGTTGTTTGATCTGTGGATCAAAAGTATTGTAAGGGTTAAATGACTTACATTCAAGTGTAGAGTAATGCCTACGCTTGCAATATAATCTGAAGAAAAGATGATATTGTTCTTTTTAAAAGTTATCCTCTCTGAGCCAGGAAAGTATCAGCCAGCTTTCAATAAATTCCACCCTTCTCAATGGGGAGCGGGAGTAACGGAAAGAGAAAAATCCTACTCTGTGTTAACTCTCCCTCTGGCATTTATGTCAAATGAGGTATAGTATCAAGAGTTGTTAAAAATAGAAGCCAATTTTTTTCCTTTCAACATAATGCAAAAAAACCACCAAACCCTGTTTTGGAACATGTAGCTGTTTCAGGGTTTAGAAGACCCTGAAGAAGGGTTTGTGCTGATCATGTCCAGGTCAGAATTGTTGGAGTTAACGAACCAGAGCCCTCACTAATCTGGGTTGTAATTTACACCACTATAGCTGGGAGTTTGCACTATTTTAGCCTCCTAATACTAGTCTAGAGAGAATTCCTTTCCTAGCTTTCTTCTTGAGAGCCTGGGGGATGGAGGGGGAATTAAAAAATTCTCCAGGTAGTCCTGATGTCAGGATCAGTATGCTGCTGTTATTTCTACTTGTCAGGCACTATTTGAGTTGCACAACTTGGAATATTAAGCAGCTACTTTGTAAGTGTTTAGACATCAGGATCATTACAGATTTGTTTATGGAGATAAATTCTGCCTCTTCAGATTTGCATATGAATTGAGGGGCAGACAGGATACTTTCTGTAAGAATTATACGAACACCTTTAAGAGTAAGTAAGCAATACAAAGTAATGAGAAAATAAAGGGATAAATATAGTATTCAGGCAATTCCAGGAAAAAAACCTACTCATTTGCGAAATTATGTTTAGTGAACAGAAGACTTAAAAATGCATCAGAATCACTATTTATTATTTTTCTACAAAATAATCAAATAGGATTGGTGCCATTACATTTCCTCACTGATTGTTTGTATTTCAATAATCCAGCTATGATAATTTCTGATATAAGAATAAAAATAATTGTAACAATGTCTTCATTAGATCATATTTACTGAGATACTGTTTTTTACAGGTACGCTTTTTAAGAGATTTGTTTTTATTTTTAATTGTAGTGATAGGTATAAGTTCCAAGTTTAATGTTTTATGCATGCTAATATGGGAGTAGAGTAACTAGTAACCTTTTTGGTATGTACAGTTAGATTGAGCTTTGCTTTGTTCTTGCTTTGGTGTATGTGGGAGACAGACTAGTTACTTTCTGATGTACTAGTGTTGTGTGCAAAGGTATGCGTGAAGAAACATGCATGTGAAGAAGTTTGCAGGAAGAGCCTTCTCTTTCTAGACATAACACCAGACTTGGGCCGTGTCTTGATATCTAACCCTTACATCTTTAAATACAAAAAAAGAATGGATTTGTCCCTCTCTGAAGCTCTCCAGCTCTTTTAGTGTGAATGGATAGTTCTGAGCCTGTTAAGATGCCAGTATCATGGAAAATTCTGCATTTCATCTGCATGCAGAATGGATTATTTTATATTTTTTTTTAATGAGTTCATTGTCTGGTTGCCAAACCCATTCGGGTTCAAGGCCCAGCCCTGCTTCAACGAGATTAGGGATTAGAACTGTGTGTTTTAGCAGTTGAGGGGAACCCTGGACCAACAGGCAACTGGCTGTTCTGCATTAGAGCCCTCTTAGGCAGCCTCAGTGCAGCCATTCCACTTTGTGTAAATAATTAATCACTGGACTAGGGCCTTTTATATGCCAGTCTTGAATCCTGTGCCTTGAGCATTCGGTCTCTTTTCCAAATGAGCATGTTTCAGTTTGTGTGTTTAGTCAGTCACCATTTCATAGGAATTGCAGTACTTGTCTTATGTGCCTTTCTGAAAATCTCATCCATTGTACATTAGCAGGCTGGGACAGTACTGTTGTTACACTTACGTTGAAGTCCCTTTAGTGCTTTTCTTAATCAGAGAGACCAAGCTCTGTGGTACTGTTAAGTGCAATACGGTCTATTTGTAGAGAGATGCTTATGTGTGGTTTTGTACAAATTGCTGGGTGCCAGAGTTCCGCATTGCAATTTCAGTAGAGACAATAAGCAGGAAGCTGTGTATAATATGAGAAAATTAGAAGTTCATCAGATAGTTTACCATAAATGCAAGCTGCAGGAAGACTATAATATGTTAATGCATTTTGTCAAGCGGTGGGAAACCAAAATACGGTGATTTGATATTACGTGCAAGCTTTTCTGTATAATCCATGAAAGCGTGTGCTTTTACAGTGCTGAAAAGAACCTGACGTATTTTTCATCTTCCACGTTAACATATCACTCGTATAAACTATTGCAAAGGCAGGATGCTGGTCGTGTTTGCTTGTATTAAAGAACCGCCTCTGGTTGTTAGGTGGGGTTTCCCAAATGCTTGTTCTAATTCTCAGCCAAATTAATCTGGCTTCTATAAAAATGACTTAATGCTCATTGCACACACTTGGATCTTTACAGCTTCTTCAGCTCATCAGTCTCTGACCAAATGCCATGGAAAGGGACGGTGTGGACAGCTAAGAGAAGGAATAGAGTGAAGAAAACAGGGAGATATTATTTTATTCTCACCTCAGTCTGCATGCGAAGACAGTTTCTATGTGAACTGCAGTAAAGAGTGTGTAATCAGCAGTGGAAGAAAACAGTTCTTTTAACCACAGCTTTAAATTCAATGTTAAATAAAGTCAAGTCAGTTTGGTTGTTGAATAAATTATTATTTATCAGATTATTATTACTTTGGGGGAGGCTAAATGTAAGATTCTGTAATTCTCTTGCTTCCTGAAGTTCATCATCCTTTGAGGTGTTCAGAATTAAATTAAAAATGAAGTGTCTCCCCAGCTGGGGCATCTGTACCCAGCAGAGAGTACAAACTGACAAGGAGGCCTTATAGAATGGTAGAGAATCACAGAAGACAAAGTCAGCGACTTAAGAAAATACCTCTGTGCCAGGACATTCTGTAAATTTCTCTGGAGAAATCCTACAGCCCTTCAAGAAAGTTGACCTCATTTGCATGTTTTGATTAGATTGCTGTCAGGCTTCTTCTGACTTCCTATAAAGAAGAGAAAAGTAGTTTTCCAAACAAGTCTCGGGAACTTCTTTATGGCAGAATACGTTACTTATAATTAACTTTATAACTGAAGAGTAAGATTTTTGTGTACTGTGTCTAAGTCTCTAGGGGAAACACATCCAGAATATGTTCTATCATAAGGAGGAATGCTCTCCATCTATATTCTTTATTCCAGTTTAATGAAAGGATCATCAATATCCAAAGTAAATTCCTGAAGTATTTATTAGTTAACTAAACCTCTGATATTGTCACAGCTGTGAAACTATTTCTTTAAAGGACCGTAAGTGAAAGCATAACTTAGGGGCGTTTTTCATAGACATACAAAGCTGTATGACAGCTATGGAACTATACAACATAAAACTATGTGCTGGAGATGCTTTAAAAAGAGAGGGGAAAGAAGGAAAGAAAAAAATCACATACCCCCAAGCGAGGGGAAATTTTAGAGGCAGACAAATGAAGTGTGAAACTACTCATATATTTAGGTACAAGATAATGATCTACACAGCAGAATTTAGCCATTGTGAAGACTGCATTGTTCACTGTCCTTTAATAGGTGTCATGAGTGTCTTGAATAAGGATTAGGAGAGTGTGTACATGAAAATATTTAATAAACATATAAGCCTGAAGAGAAAAAGGACAGACTGTACTCAAAACTATACTGCCTCAGCTGCAGCAGCCTTTCCTCTGGATACTTTTATTCATAATGTTATGGTCTCCATCACAACAATGACGATAATTAATGGTCTTAAGAGACTTGCAACTGTAGCAATGGAAGTCAGATCAGTGCCCTAACCACAATTTAGCATCTAGGAGGAAATGGGAAGTTTAACAGCCCTCACCATCCTTGCATTTCTGCATGCTCGCTAGAAATACGTAACAGATGACAACTCCTCTCCAGATTAAACCATGGAAGCATAAGTAGAATGCGGGAGAAATGGATGTAAAGAGGGGGAAGACTGTTATAACTGTTATGTAACTGTAATATCTAATCTGTTTTCTTACTTTCAGACTGTTTGCATATTGGGTTTAACACAGGCATGCCAGCTGGTATTGTAGTTATTACCTATTGCCTAAGTAATTCCAGTGAATGCTTCATACAGCTATAAAAATGGGCATATTAACAAATAGTTTTTCATTTGAGTACTATATCTGCCTTCAAAAATAATACTGAAATGTGCCCTTTTTAGTATTAGCAAGGTAGGTTTAGTCAATATTGACTTAGGTGGTTTTTTTCTTTCTTTACTGGATTTTATTTCATACATTCGCATTTTCTAAAATGCAGCATTGAGACACTGATAAATAAAAGACAGCTCTCCTAATGTTAGTTAAATGCAAGAGCAGGAAAGGGAATATTAAATATGAGAGGTAAAATTAGCTGAATTGATGCTTCCTGCTTTACACTGAAAGATTACCAAAATTCTTGGCCAGTAGGTTTAATATGTTCAGCTTTTTTATGTAGAGATACAGAAGAAATTGATTTTACTAGATTTTAGTCATACATTTCTCTTAAGCCTTAGACTTTAAAAATTGTCTTGTTTGATTTGTCAAGAAACAGAGCGACAGAGAATAATGGTGAAGTTCTAATATTCTCACTTGCCATGGCAGCATCGCTCTTCTGAAGCTACTGGGCAGTAAGAGCATTGCTTGGTTTGTAGCTCAGGTTAATGTATTGCAGATAAAGCTTTATTGCTAATTAGTCAGTTGGCATTTTTCCTTGGAGAAGCAGTGATCTCAGTTACTTCTGACTTTGCTGAAATCAGTACAAACAGAAAGGGGGGTTTCTTTGTTTTTTCCCTTGCTTTAATTTTTTTATTTTCAGTCAAAACTCTTCAGCTCTTCGTTAAGACATAACTTCAGAGCTAAGCATAGAGGAATGATTTTGCCCTATTCAGAAATTCTAGTCATCATTCCTTTGAAAAGTCTGAGTAACAAGGTCTACAAAATTGGTACAGTGATTGACCTTTTACCATCACCGTAAAAATGTAACTAAATTGTTTGTAAAACTGGATGAGGTTTAGACAATTTATTTTTCACATTTCTCAATTTTTCATTACCTGAAATTGCCACTTCAAAATAGCCTGTTAACATGGAAAGTCTTGTGTGTTTGCTTCTGGTCCCTTGCATTATTTTGGATACAGAAGATAAAGTTATAAAAACATATAATGAGTAAGGCACTACTTTCAACTTGATGATGGCTGTTTCCTTTTCTTAAGTGCCTTAAAAATAGAGAAAGAAAGAGCAGAAAATTTAGGCTTCTGACAGCTTTGACTTTTCTAAGAAAAAGGGAAGTATTCCAACCAAAATGCATAGCAAAGATGCATTGGCTGTACCCCAGGCTCTTAAGAGATGAGCCATATAGCTCATAGTTGAAATTCTTGTGCAAGTGAAGGTAGATGAATTATGCTGCATTCCGCTCTCAATATTAGATGGTGCTACAGTTTATTTTGGCCTCCTACCATAAAAAGGTGGAAATCATATGGAATAGAGAATTATTTTGTCTTCTACTTCCTAAATCACTTACTCTTCTACTTTAGTATTACACAGTTTTGGGGGGGCTTTTGGTGTTTGTTTGGTGGTTTTTTGTTTGGTTTTGTTTGTTTTGTTTTGTTTTTTAACGGGGGAGGCTCTGCATTTACTTTTATAAGCTGTAATACTGGATGTTGGATTGGGCTGACGAATTGGTGGTCATTTACAATTGAAGATCCTGTTGCTTACTTTGGGAGTGAGATATCTTTGAGTTGTCAACATAACTCGGAGCAATGAATTAATTCATATGGTGGTGGGTGTTCCCTTGGCTATTGGAGGTAGAGTTTAACTGTTTTAGGATAAATGGGTAGGTCTGAATCTCGTGAGCTGGAGGACAGCCTCACTTGCGCCTCACTTGCATGTTGGGCTGTAGATTATGTTGAAGTAATCATAATTTGGATGAAGTCGCAATTCAAGCCACGTCTTGGTTTTCACAGCCGGGCAAAAAGTATTTTCTGCCAAAGCCATTTACTTGACTGCAACTCGTCTCTTCCTGCTTCCACCTGTCCCCAAAATACATACACAGATGAAAACTCACAGAAAAACTCTAATGGTGGGGAGAGAAGGGGATTGCTGGTCAGTTTTACTACTTTTTGCAACTAGAGATCAGTTTAAACCTCACGTTTTCCTAAAGTGTTGGAAGATTTGGCCGACATGAAAGCAGCAGTGAGGAAAGTGCAAGGCATCCTGTGGCTAGTCATTACTAGGAATAAATAGAGCCAGGGATGTTCCAGAGCTGCAGAACACATTCCTAAGGACTCAGACCAGCTTTTGAGAGTGTCATATCCTACATTGTCCTTTCTTAGTTTGAGGTAGAACTGTCTATGCCATGCATTCAGTCAGTCATGCATACTGTACGTTCAGAGCTGCAGTCTCCGTTCACTATCAGTTGGAAAGAAGGATCAAGTCACATAAAAAATCTTACTGAAGTGAGTCATGCTATAGTAGTATATAGCTCCCTTTCCATTCCTAGAGGTTCAGGGAGCAGAGGTTGAATTTCTGTCCTTGCATAGTTTTTGTTGGCATGCAGAGCGGTATTTTGAAGTATCAAGTCAGGGATACCTTTAGAACATTAGGTATCAATTGGAACAAAAAAGTGATAAATTTCCGGCAATGCATGTCACTGCATTCAGAAGTAAATTGTATTGGCCTCCTGGAATGGACAAAGAAAGAGAGAATGATTAAGTGATGTAATTGTAACAACAAATTTTTTACTTTATTGCTATTAAAACAATGACAACCAATTGCCTTGGTTTTCTGCTAACCTTGGTGATACCCCTTCCATTAAACAAAATAAACCCAACATTGTTCAGGGCAACAGGCAATGGAATACCAGGCATTTTATAAAGGTAGCACACAATAGCTCCAAGACCTATGGGGTGTTGTGTTCTGTTGTAACTTTAAAGTTGAATTACACCACTGGAAGTCTTTATCTGTCTTCACTCCTTATGCCCTCTCATATGGCAAATGTCCACAGTAGTAAACAAGGAAGGACACCCTGAAAGATTTTCTGTCTCTTTCTTTTTTTATCAACAGAAGTGTTTGTTGTAGTAGGGTTTTTTTGGTTACTTTTTTTATCAGCTGTCAGTGAATGGTTCTTTAAATTTTAATGGATGGGGGAAGACGCTTAGAAGTTGCAACAAGCTCTCATATTCCACTGGGGGGGTATTGATTTGTATGTGCCTGTTGGTCACCTGTTCCTATCAAATGCTGTACCTTTTGTAGAGAAAAGTAGGCAAGGATTTTAGAAATCTTACCTATTTGTAACACATGCAGTGGCTTTGTTGCATGAAGGAGCGATTTTAGATTCTTTTTATAAGATTTCTGTGAATAGTTATCATCATTTCCGGTCAGCCCAAGCATAAAAGTAAACTGTAAGAAACAAACACAAGACCTTTAAACAGGTTGAGAATAAGGACATTTAAGGTCAGTCTGTTTCACATCTTTATGCCATTAGTCTTTAGAGACATCTGTAATTCAGACAGTTGTAATATCCTCTGTGTTTTTCAGTTTTACATTTTGGCATCGTATTGTTTAAACGTTCCAGAACGTTTAAAGAGAGGAAAATAAGACATTTGGAAACAGTACTACAGTTTTGCTGAACTCGAGAGTCCCATTTGCTTTGAGAGCTGCTTAAATAAGCAGCTAAAATTATTTCCTCTTTTAATGGCCTAATTCAGTTTTAGAACAGGCCAATGAAATTTTTTCTTCTTGCAATTTGTATAACATTCAGAACTTCAACACCCATCAGTTAACAGGAAGCCTCTGACTTTTGTTGTTCGTTATGTATGTAGCAGAGTATGTCAACAGAAGATTGTTAGAAATTCAAAAGCAAATCTTCTGTTTTTCTTTCATTAACTTCATAAGGCCTTAAATGAGAACATTTCTATCCTCAGAACTTAAGAAATTTCAGAAGTTGAGATGTATGTAAGGTTTTTTCAAAAGCAGTGGTCACCTTCTGCTATATAATGAAAATTTATTCCTTCTATTTATCTAAGCTACTGAATCCAGCTAATATATTACTTCTGTATTGGGGAGGGGTTTTGTCATTTATTCCACTATGTTTTTGTCAAAGAATTTGAATTTCTTGTTAAAATGCAAGGAGTAAAAGGAGCTGCATTTTTAAAGAATTAGCCTGTTTTCCAGCAACTCTGCAAAGGCAGTTTGTTCACTAGATTGCACTCCTAAAGGCCTAGCAAGCAGTGAGGTTTTCACACAAAATCTTTTCAACATGAATTTAACAAATTAAAGCTTTCGCTGCAAGTTTCATGTGATTTTTTTTTTTTTTTCATACCCTGAGCAATTATGAGTGTACCTGCAATTCAAGAAGGTTGAGTTTGCAATATGTGCTTTTATACAGACCCTACTCTGTCTTGACGCTCAGTCTCATGAATTCTTCCCTCTGTCTCTTTGAACACTGTGTGTATCACGGGCAGGCATGTTGTTTTAGTCAGCAATGGGCTGGAGCCTCACTGTAAAGGGAGGATGCCAAAAGATCCCATCAATGTACCTTGAGCTGCAGCTCTGTCCTTACCCCATTCGTAGCTCTCAAAGCTGAACAGAAGCTTTAGCTTATTTTCCTGACCCTCTATCCTACTTGCAGGAGAGCACAAGGAATCTCTGTGCAGCTCCAAATGTGCATTTGTTGAGCTATACCACTAACCTGACCCCAGCTGGCATCATACCTCTCTAGGCTGAGCAGGACAACAGAAGAATTCCAGCTTTAAAGGCCTTCAATTCACTAAGCCTAGCATCTACTAGAAAAGCATGTGTGCTAATATTCTTCCTACAGAGGGTAAAAGCTGACTGATAGTTACAGTGGCTACAGTCTTTGGAAAGACTTGTGATCCTTGCTGGAGAGTCCAAGGTACACAGGCTTGAGAGTCCAACCCATCAGGCAGATCATTGCATTGATCTTGTTCTGTGGCAGTTGTGTTCTCATATGACAATACGTATATTAATGTATCTGATACATTTTTGAAAAGTTGTAGTATACCACACAGAACAGTCAATTTACTTGTCAACACAAGCAGCTCCAGCTCAAGTAATTTATAGATACAGTAAACTTCTTTAATTGATAAGTCATATTTCATTATAACTATCTAAGCATCAAAAGAAACAATGGAGAAAGGAAGTTTCTTTGCCAATCATAAATACAGTGATGTTGTATACACAGAATGTCAGAGAGAGAAGAAAAAAACCCCATGTTTCCTTTATATACTACATGAATATTTCTTCATCTAAAAAGGCTGACTTCTAGCCATGAAGAGTTAACATTCATGAGGAATGTGTGGAGACCTTACATAACTCGTTCAGTTTCATCTCATGGGTGTTTCTCTGTACACTCTGCCAGAACTAATTTCACGGTTTTAAAACAACTCATGGTACAAAAAGAATACGTAATGAGTTGCCGTGAGATATGATTGTTTCCCATTTGAGAGATAGAGAGACCTGTAGCTCTCCAGGACTTATTAAGAATCATTTCTCAATTAAGTATGGGATGTATAGCTTAACAAAGGCTATGTGGTTCATCTTGAATACATTAGGGTTTGGCTGAGGAAAGCATACCTATCGCAAGAATTTGAGATACTCTTTCCCTTCCTTTTCTCCAGCATCTTTTTCTCTGCTAGTTTGTAAATTCAAAGAGACCGTAAGCTTGTGTAGACAAAAACACTGACCTGGCATGGTCTGTCTTATCCTGCATTCTGAGTCCCTGTCATATCTTAGAGTTTGAAAACAGACAAAGCTTTCTGGTGCTGTCAAAAAAGTCATCTCTGAGAAAGGAAGCAGCATCCAAACTGTCAAGACCAATACTTGCTCCCTCTCAGCCAGTGACGTTTCACTCTTGAAGCCTCCATAGCAATAAACTACTTATTTGAGTTATCAAAAGACATAGTCTAAGCAAAATGCTGGCAAAAGCAGAGTCCAGGGTAAGAAAGCTGGACGGAATGGGGTGGTGAAAAGGAATCTGTTCCTTTCAAGATGAAGTATTTATGGATAGGTAAGTTAGGTTCCCTCATTCTGGGAAAGGCAGAAAATAATGTTGTACAAAACCAATGTTATACAAAATGGGGGAATGCTTTAGAAAATGTGCCTAGGGTGCAAGCCAACAGTTCATGGCACATCTAGTCTTAGTTTGAAAAAAAGTTTTTTGGCTGGTGAAACCAAAAAAAACATATGAAAATAGGTTTGCAGACACAGCGCAATGTGGACTGTAACACAACTATTCCCATCTGCATTTCAGGCTGATTTGAAGCAGAGTTAAAGTTCAGTTTGATAGCCTTGGCAAGGCCTCATATCACTTTTTGAGGCAGGAAGTCAAAGGAGAATTAACTGGCTAATATTTGCCCAGCTCTTTCCAAGCTATGAAGCCAGATTTATTTCAAAGTATCAGAGCCACTTTGGTTCAAATGAGTTAGTGCAGCCTTAGATGCTAAGAGAAATTTATGAGCATCTTTGGACCTCCAAAATACTTTAGTAAAGCAGCTGGGATTACTAGTAAAATTCCACTGCTGTAAAAACGTGATTTAAAACAGAAATGTGAATGGATTGAGAGGGATCTCCTCCAACATAGTACATGGTGTTACTGTGCAGCTGTGAGATCTGTTGTTTCAGTCAGCAGTCTTGAATGGAAAATTCAGTGTGATGACTCACTGTTTTCTGCATCTTTGTGTGCTGGAAAGATAGAAACAAGGCAAAGATTCCTTGATCTTTCCCCTTACTTGCCCTGCTGTTCTCTAGGAAGAGTCATTATGGATATCCCTTTTGTGGCTTGGAAAGAGAGGAGAGGTTGGTGGAATGGCACACAAATGGATCATTTCTGTACCACCAGGTCTCCATCCTAGGCACAAGGTGAAGCTTAAGTTGCAAGGAAGGATTATACTGTTCTGTCTGCTGGGCAGAAGTGGTGACGTGACAGATGATGTGGTGGCAGGATGCATTAAATAATTTAGATTAACCTCTCAAATTTTCTGTAACAGCAGTGCTGGAAGTCTTACAAGTTCTTGGAAGAGCTCCAAGAACAAATTTCCATGTTTCTTAACCTAAATGCATTAGTGATGAAGGAATTTTTACTTCAGTAAAAATCATTTGTGTCCCAATAGGAAATAGTACCTTTTTATAGGAAAATTGTTTTTTTCACCTGCAAAACCTGTCGTCTTTAATGTGGGGAAGAACCAGAAGATATGAGGCACAAACACATGTTGATTCTCTTTTTAGAAAACCAGTGAGAATAGGGATGCAAATTAGTTCACTGTACAGATCTAATTAATCAGCCGCTCTTCTCTTTTCTTTATTCCAGTTACCTTGAATTAGAAGTCATGTTATCCTTTGGGCTCCGACTGACTTAATGTTTTAGGAAACTGCCTGCTATTAATCTGACAAGGAAGTCAGAAAGGGTTAATACTCTTTGTATTACTCTGAAACAATGACTGATTTTAGTTAGAATGGTATTCTGGGGCTATTTTGCTTCTCATATTTCAAAGCACATCTGAAAATAAAGCGAGTGTGCCCTGAGACACTAACTATAACATATGTTGAAGGAATGTTCTACAAAGATAAACCAAACAGTTCCCCAGCATTGTCTGAAGGTAGAATCCAGATTTGAATACGATTTTTGACCCATCCAAGATTGAGATGTCTGAGCCTGGGTTTTTTTTGATGGTCTGTTTTGCAGGGAAAGGAGGAGAAGGAAAGATTGTGGTAGAGTAAGCAGAAAATTATTCAGCCGTTCCCTGTTATATTCATTAAGAAGGCAGAGTTGGGCACTGAACTGTTACTTCAGTCAAATCTTCATTTCATTTATGTCAGTATTTTGTAAATAGTTAATACGACATTTTAAGTTTACTTCCATCCTCAAATAGCTAGAATACAATAATAAACTGCACTGCAGTAAAGAGAAATAGCTATATATAATACCATGTCCTGTTTTGAAATGATTTTTCACTTACCAGTCAAGCTGAATATTAGCGCTCCTAGGTAGGAGGTTATTAACTATATTTGCTCTTTGAAGAGAAAAGAGCTCCTCATAAAGGTGACTTCGACAGCAAAGAAAGATTTCGTAGCAGTAGCCAATTTCCTCAGGGAACAATTCCATGATTGCCCAGTCCAGTGTAGCTTTACTCTTCTGCCCACTTGGAGGTAGGCGCACGGAAGCACAGGAGGCTGTTGAGACAGGAACAGGGAAAATTTCCAGTGTCATGGAGACTTTTAGCTGCATCAATGCTAATAGCAGTTTTTCAGGACAGAGCAGCCAGAAAACCATGCAGCCGAATGAGGCCTAAATCCTAGCAAATCACTCAAGAAAACTCTTGAAGTTTTATAAAATCTTTTTCAGGATTTTTCCTTCAGGAGAGGAACACTGAACATTAGCTATTCAGTCCACCTCTAGGACCTATGAGCTTTATTCCTTGCCTGTTTACATGGGAGCTGCTTATGCTGATGACCTGTGAGTGGAAACCTTCTTAGTACAGTAGAGTCATTGCTGAATGTTTGGAATGGCTGAGGAACTGTGAAAAAAGCATTAAAAGATCACTCATACACTTAATGGCATGAGCTCTAAGATTTAAAAGATTACATTAACCTACAGGCAGGAGTGGAAAGAGCACTAGTTTATTAATTTTGCTCATTTGCTAAACCTGCATGTGATTTTTGCAATATGGCCCAGTTGAACTTGCCTAATTTTTTGTTTTAACTTCCAACTGAAGACTAGATAAAGCCCAAAGGAGGATGTGTACTGTAGCACTTAAATGGTGTGCAATTCATAATTAGCTTTAGTGAAGATTTGACTTTGACCAATTGAGCAGAAGGCAGGATATTTTTAGTTTTGGAGCTAAGGTCTTTGCCTGATTACTGTTGTACAACATTCTGGAAAAGCTGGGGAATGATTGATCTAGATGGCCAGCTTTTATGTGTTCAGATTAACTCAGATGAACACTTACTATTCTGGGTACTGTGGGTTCACAGATACTTCTAAAGAGCACTGAATGGTCACCACTAGACTCTGAATAAAATCCCAGGCTCCCACAATTTTTCTTCTGTATTTTTATTCATATAGTAGAATTCTAGGGTTTTTCATGCATCCTACCTTCAAATTTGACTTAGAGCTGTAGTCTACAAAAAGAGGACTGCTCAACTAAATTTAGCCTAGTGAAGAGAGCAGGAAAATTTTTTAAGATGTCTTCTCTAACACAGTCGTCATGTCCCTCCCCACCCCCTTTTTCCTCTTCTTTCTAAGTCGTGAGAAATGTTACCATCACCTCTAACTTTTCTTGGCCAATGAAAGAGTAAGTTTTAATTTTAATAGCCCTCTCAGGCTATTACAGTTAAGGAAATACTGGTTACAAAATGTGTATTTCTTTTTTTTCTAGTGCTGACAGGGGAAAGTAATTTCTCATTCTCTTTTTCTTTTCCTCTTTTTCATTTTGGGATGCCAGTCTTGCAAATCAATATTTCATTTTGAAGGAGCCATGTTTGATGCCAGTTCTACTTATTTGCTTTGCAGCCACTGCAGTAATGCTTTGTAGCTCTGTCAGTATGTAAATTAAACCAAGCATAGATAGCTTTGTGTTGCTTAATGTTCAGCTGATAAAAATTAATGTGGTGTGAAATGAGCATTTTATCTGACTGCAGATACAGTGCCGGAGTTAATTAGACTGGCAGAGCAAAATGTTATTAAACATACAGGCCCCTGATCATCAAGAGCTGGGTGAACCTCAAAAATGTGGGTCTGGGTGGGCAGTGTAATGTAAATTGACTGAGGCAGACTCAAAGCAAACATACTGAGAATGGTGCGCTACTTCAGCAATAAGACATGACAGACTGAGCAGTAGTGCTGATGAATGCATGCCTTGGGTGCACAGTGTAAGGTACAAGACAAGCCAAATGCTTCCAGCACGCTTGGGAAGTGCATTAATCAGCATTAACACATGATCTACAGTGTCTTATTGTCATTAAACATTGCCACTTCTTAAGTTCAGAATTTGGTGACAGTTAAATGATCAGTAAGCCACATCAAATAAAGCAGCAAAACATTTAATTCAGCATAAGTTATTTCAGTAAAAGTATTTTCATACATTTAGTTAGTTTTCTTGGCATATTGCCTTGCAGCACTGGTGTAGTACGTTGCTATTTTCTGTAACTAAAATGAAAGTGCACTAACAATGATATCTTTTATTCAATATACTAAATATGTTCCATAAGTATTAGCTCACTTCTCCTGTTGTCTGAATGTGGACCCTATTTTCTTATTCTCTGTTTATGCAGCTGGATAAATTTATGAAGAGATTCAGATACATTAGAATGTTGACATGAAAAGCTATGTTGGACCCAATGAAATGTGCCTCTCAGTAGATGAAATGTGGATGCTGTGGATAGGTGAATTTGAGAGACTAGTATCCAACTTCCCCAGTATTACTGCCTAGGCAAGATGCAGTGAGTCTAATGGTTTTAGCCAGTGAAACCCACAACAATTTATGTTTTCTGGAGCACAATGTTTGTTAACGTAAAATTGAAGACTTCAGGCTGTGGTGTTCATATTCAGAGATGGGAAGCTCTAAGTCATAAGCCTACACTCAGAATTTTAGGTGTTTCTGTGGATGCTTAGGCAATCAAGTTTAAAGGACTGTAGAGACAGAACAGAAGATCATCTGAGAGAAACATATGTTGGAAAGTTTTCCAAAAGGGCTAGCTGGCACTGGGGGCTGAGATATGCAGAGGACGTTGCTGGGCAGTGAGAGCTCAGAGCACACTTTTCTGCCACCTTGTATCCTGTGAGCCCTAGAATATTTCTGAACAACCTCAGTTCTGCTTCCTAGCAACCTCCCTCTTAAATAACCTCTTTTGGTATGCCTAGGAGTCTAACATAATTTTACCTAGGACTTTGTCCTCGCAGTGCTCTGGTAAATAGTATTTCCATAAATCTGATGTTTATCTGTAATCCAGGTGATGCATTTTGTGCACTTTATCTGTTTATCTTTTGCTGCCCTTTACTTTGGTTTTGACAGTACTACATAGGTTTATGCTTCAGTACTTATCTTTAGCAGAACAGGCCTTTGGTTTTCCAGTTATTAGTTCATTTGTCTTATGTTGCTCTCATGTCCAAATATTCCTCCAAGTTGGTGATACTGTTTACCTCTCAGCCCTGTCATATTGCAAAATGCTTTCCTGGGGCTTGCAAACAGTATAGCGTAATGCCATGTTCTTGTTGTGGCTGTCTGCAGCAGGTAAGATGGGTGAACTCTACTTGTGAGTGTTGTTAGGAAGAGCCCCTCATGCTTTTGCCATTCTGGTCAGTGAGAGTCCTACTGTACTGCTGCTATTTCCAAACAGCACAGGCAGGAGAGACAAAACGCTAGGAGCAGACAGCAGGACCTCAGTGGCTGTTCACGAAACTACTAAAAAGGAGCAGAGGGTGGTCAGTACTTACATGGATGCGCAAATTGATATCCCCTATTAACTGCATAATTTGCTTGACACTAACTGGAACTTCCAGGCAGAATTGAAGAATTTAAGCTTTTTGGCTTAGTCTCAAATGATTTGTGAAGGTGACCAAGGAATCGCCTTAATGTTGCATCAGAAACCTCCCAACAGAAGGACTCAGATTGCTTCTTTTGTTATACATGCCTGTTACATCTAGGTGTGTGTGTGAGAAAGAAAGAGAGAGGATGATCTAAAGCTGTCTCAGTATTTGCATGCACTGCTTTGGCTTCTTTATACCTTAGTGATTTTCAGATAAAATCCAAATCTCCACTCCATTTACGTATTCATTTATTTAGAGTATTTAGTACGTGAAAGAAACACTGTAAATTCCCTTCCTATTTTCAACAGAGCCAAAATACTCAGGAAGCTAAAAGATTGTATTGATTTCAAAACCTACGCCATTGCCCTCTCCCCTTCAAATGTCCTAATTTAGTGTTGTGCATCTATTAGATGCTTCAGAGAGATGAGTGTTGCAGTTAGCTTCTTACATGCATGCAGCTGAAGACAAACAGTTTACTACTGATTCAGAATTTCAGGTATGCTCTCTAAAATTCCTCCGTACTCTCAGATATACTGAAGTATAACAAGAGCAGTATTAATTACTGTCCTAACTGTGAATTAAGTTATTTGCAGAATTAACAACATCTGTATGCTGGATCCTATCAAGTTGCTCCCTTCCATTTTTCACCATATTGAGAGCTAGTCGGTTCTTTGTGGAGTTGCATTTTACATAGCACTGATTTCTTTATGATTCATTCTGTCCTGTACAGGGTCTTCAGTGCATCTAGGAAGACATCTAGTTGTTCAGAACGTTTTTGTCATCTAATCTAAGAGATCAAACCTATACCCTTAAAGCTACTGTGATTTGTTTTCTTTTCAGTGTTTCCTTACCAGGAGCTAAAAATTAGCCCCCTTCCTCTGTAGTAATCCGTATCTGCGGCCTTTTACTACTGTAACGTCGCAGGCCCAATTTTCAGGTATACTGTTTTTTGCATGTTTATTCCTTTTCACACAGATGTCCAGACTTTTAACTGATGCAAGTTAAGAGTTACTAGGGCCTCAGTTTGTTTGGAATTTTGAAAAGATATCAAAAAATACAGAAGCTTATCTTTTTTTGGACTGGAATTCTCTATTGAGAAGAATCTCTTACAGATTTTTCCAGACTTCTCTTTATCTAGCTTTAGACAAACCAAAAACACCAAGCCAAACAAACAAAAGCCAAAAAACCAACCAACCAACCAACCAAGACCCCCATCCCTCAAAAGAAGGTAACTTCCCATAGTCTTCACAGTACCTTTTTCTGGTTTTGGTCAAATGAGGTGCAAAGTGAAGTTACCTCTTTTACTTCAGCTTTAAAGGTCAGATTTAATGATGGGCTGAGGTTAAAATTTGAGGGGGTTTTACTTAAAATTATTAAGATAGCTCCTACAGCGATTTGTGAGGTTTGCAGCTAAGATCACTGTTAAACGAAATAATGATATTGAAGGTTTTGACCACGACCTAATTGGCAGAAAAAATATCTCTCCTCAAATTAAATTTGTCACTATATCTTTTTCATGTAGTCAACTAATAGTATCTATACTGTTGCTGAATTGAAAAGATGGAATATTTTGCCCTGATATGAAATTGTATTTATTTTTGTAGCTTCCAAAACAATAGAAATGAGTATAGTGGACCAAGCGGTTGTCAGGGTTTTGCAAAGTTATTTATAGAGCTCCTATCTCCAGAAAAATATTTTAACTTTCAGACTTATTCATTCTTTTGCTTCAATAGAAGAATCTCAAATCTTGCCCTTACTTTGTGAAGTCTGAATAAGACCCAACAGAAGTAATTTGGGTACAAGAAACAGATTGTGAGATGCCAGATTTTTGAGGCACTGATTTTCATTCTCCCTTGTTCCACCCCTTCTTTTCTGACAGTTACTTAAATAGCAACCTATATTAGTAGTGACAGAATGTTGTTACACTGCAAAATCTCTGTGGTATGAGATGAATTACTTATCTTAAATCTGGCTTTTAGGTGGCACTACCAAAATCCCTACCACCTCAGACGGTTTTGGAAAGACAGGGTGAGGATTAATTTAATTCTCATTTTTGTTGTTTTTGAACTGTGTTGGTGTCAAGGATTCATAGGGCCAGATCTCAAACTGGAATAAATTAATAGGATTCTGCTTGCAGCAGTTCACTTGTACCAGCTCAGGACCTGACTTTGTCCCATAACAGAATTTGAGGATGTGCGTGGACAAAATAGTATTTGGTGGGGTCATCTGAGAAATGTTTGGTTATCTGTTATGTGTCGCTATCCTGCTTGGAGTGATTGGTGTACTGTAGCAAAAAACTACCATCGTGGTAGAAATAAAGCTATCATTTAATTCCATTTATTTAATTGTGGTATTGACTCTAGATGAAAGACTCTTCCTTTTAACCATTCAAGGCTTTCCATCAGTGATATAGATGTCAGTGACTTGGTCTTGAAACAATCCTTTAATTCATACACGCCTGTTCACTAAGTTTAGTTGAGGAATGCAGATAATAGTGCTCAGTATCATTTGCCTTTAGACTACAGCCTAAAGTGTATATGCAAGTGGCTGAGATTAATTCACTTCACTGCTTTCTCTAATTGTGTAGATTCAAACTACGCAATGTCCTACCCTGGGGAAAAAAAAGAAACAAACTTCTACTAAATCCACAGTCCATTAGGAGATTAGAAAGTCAGCTTTTGTAATTTTCGGAACCGTAACAGCTTTGAAATGTGGGTTCCTGCTTCTTTTTGCTTTTGTGCACTCACCTCCCAGCTCGGCGATGTGTTCAGCTCAGTGGGTTATACAACTGTGACCTGACACCGCAGCCAAGTTACCAGTAGCTCTGGAGTTCAGCTTACTGAACTGTAGCAAAGTGTGAATTCTCCTTAGTACATTGGCAGTGGTGCTAACTGCATGAAGAAGCACACTTAGAGGATAAATGGATGACTTAGTGTTACAGAGCAGCTGTATTTAATGCACTAAGCTGTCAGTTACTGACTTCATGCCATTTGAGTATTGGTAAACGTGCTGAGCAGAGTACAGAACCTGATCAGTAAAATTAATAGCTCTGTTTTGCCAAACTGCATTTAGGCCTCGCCATATTAACTTGGAGTTACTGTACTCAGTATTCACCTCATGGAAGCAGCAGTCTCTTCCAACAATGAAACAATCAACATCATGTGGCCACACAGCGACTGGATTGCAGACTGAGGTTTTGTTTTGTTTCAGTTGTTCTTCCCAAGCCTTAAACCTTAAACTCCAAAGTTCTTTAGTTCAACCTCGTTCAACTGAATTGCTCTAAATGGAAGTGATTTGCACAGACAGGCTTGTGGCACACGCATATATGCATGGATGAATTTGAAGTAAATATTAATAATGGTGTATTTTTATAGATATTTGGCGAGTAGTTAGTATTTGCTACTATATGAAAAGCTTATTTTGAAAATAAGGGCTGTGGCTGGTATAAGAAAGGATTACATCAGTTTTCATAGGTATCTCTGGAAGAGACACTTAATTTCACTGTACCTTGCTTTGCCTATCTAGAACATTACAATTTCTTTTTCTGTACAGTATTTGTAGTAAAACACATATGTGAAAAATGCGTTTTTAGAAATATAGTTAACCTAAATATTGGGCCTCATCGACTTTATCAGGCCAGTCTAAATAGAAAACACTTCAGTTTACAGGAAAAGCTGCTTAAAAGAAAAAATCAGCAGATACAGGAAAGGTAAGTAGGTCTGTGTTTCAGTAGCTCAGTGTTCCTTTAACTGTCAGTCATAACCCCAAGAGTCAGAGGAAGCTCAGAAGAGACCATGAAGTTTGTACTTGCCAGGGTTCAGCTAACTACATTTCATTTCCAGCAGCAGCTCAGCTCCTCCACTGTTCACATAGGCACCTGATGAATATAGCCTGTGTAGCTTGCTCTCACTTCTTGCTTGTGCAGAAAGTGTCAGTCGCCATGAGCAGCCAGAAGCCACTCTGGTCCACATGGAAATGCTCAGCAAGTCATTTCAGGTGGGCGCAGACCAATGGGCCCAAAAAGGGCTGTGTTTACAAAAAACTCAAAGTAACCACATAAGTCTGTGTCTGAAAAGTTCTCCAGTGCATTGCCACGGAGGCAGCACTTCCTGCATTTTGTATGGATTTAAATATCTACAGTACTAAATGCAGTACGTGAAGAGAGCAAAACTAAAGGCTTTGCTCATTGTAATGCAACTCCCCTCCCCCTCTGTCATATACTCATTGAAATTAGAGATGGGGTAAGCGACAGCACTTGACAGTAGTGCAAAACCGAGTATGTATGTGAGTTTGCATCTTGGTATTAGCGTCAGTAATCATTTCTGTGTCTAACAATTGTACGTGAAAATTCTGGTACTATATTTGCATCCTTCTTGTGCAGTTTTCTTTACCATTTTCTGTAAAAATATGCTAAATGAAATCCAGAAAAATTGTTACCAACATCTGTCCATCACAAATATTCCCTACACATTCATTACTTAACACTTTTTAGTAGCTGGTTAGTTCACATGCACAAAATTGTTGTGCTAGATATAGAACAGTGCAAAATCAGATCAGTTTTGTAGTGAAAGATGGCTTAGGGAATTTCTGTGAGACTTCTAACTTGAGCCACTTAGGAAGTCTTCCCGCAAAATTATTTCCTATCAGGAAATCCCAATTTGCTAAAGCCAAAGCTTTTTGTGTAATCAGATGTACCACGTTGTGCAGAGAGTTAATTTCCAGTCAAGACTTTAGAGCCAGACCCTGACTCACTAGCTACCGCTACTAAGCAAGATTCAGAACAGAACTGGAACTTCAGTCTTTCATATCCCCAATAAGTAGATATGGGCTAGGTACATACTAATGTCTATTTAGTCGGAGCTGGTTTACTTAGGAGAAATAATTAACAATTCAAAACATTAGGAAAGAACAGAAAGATTAGGAAAGAGCTGGGACTCTTTAGCCTGGAGAAGAGAAGGCTGAGGGGGAGACCTTATTCTTGCTTAGAAGTATCGAAAGGGTGGGTTGAAGGGGGATGGAGGCAGACTCTCTTCAGAGGTTTCCAGTGACAGGACGAGGGGCAACGGGCACAAGTTGGAACACAGGAAGTTCCATTCCAACACAAGAAAAAACTTCTTTACGGTGAGGGTGACAGAGCACTGGACCAGGCTGCCCAGGGAGATTGTGGAGTCCCCTTCTCTGGAGATTTTCAAGACCCGCCTGGATGCAGTCCTGAATAATGTGCTCTAGGCATTCCTGCGTCAGCAGGGGAGTTGGACTAGATGATCTCTAGAGGTCCCTTCCAACTCTGAAAATTCCATGAAATGTATGCTGTAATTCTGACGTAACAAGCATTGAGTGATCTGATGGGGCCCTAATGTTGCAAGCTGCAAGGTATTCTTTTGACCTTTTAATTTCACCTGGGGATAAGGCTTCTTAGAACACCAAGGAGGCACCAGAGATTGCAGGATAATATACAGATTCTGAAAATAGGCGTTCAATTAGGATAAGCCCATAAGTGTTTGGATGCCGATCTGAGATTGGATCTGCAAGCTGAAACTATAAAACTTAAAAGCCCGAGCTTTATCATCAGATTTCCAGCACCACCTTCTTTGATTCACGCTATGTTGTAAACAAGCTGTAGTATGGGCTTCTTTTGTTCTCCAACTTGAAGCCTAGTCAAATTCCAGAAATGCAAAGACAGGCAGCATGAGGGGTCCAGTTTCAATAATATGGCTGTGGCTTTTTTTTTGGTTAGTTGTCACCCTTAGCTGACGATACATCTTAGAGTTTATATGGAAGGAATCCAACCTATTTTTCATTAATGCAAACTTGTAGTCATTTCTGTGTTTTTCAGAGGATTGCCAGCTGTGAGAACACATCACTTTGGCAGTCCCAGAACAATGACGTATATGTCTGTACCTGTACCGGGTCTGTATATATCTCAAAACCGCGGTATTCTGCAGTGCTAATTTAGGAGTGAGGAGATTTCTTTAAACATGACAACAAACAGGAAAAGCACTCCTTGCTTGGTTTGCTCAAGTGAAATAAAGGATCCACCTGAGCCTTGGCACGTTTAAACTGTGCAGCAGAGTTTGGTGCAGAGATCCATCCACTAGCCTTGGCTAATCTAACTCTAGGACCAGAAGCTACATATCTTCATCAGCATGACCCTACAAACTAGCTAATTGGATGACCTCAGAAACAGATTACCAGTCTGGCAGCAACTATTCCTTTGGTGGCTGAGCTAGTATTTCTGCAGGCTTCTGTGTTATCAAAATGTTCAGGCAAGAGGGCACTGGAAGATGATGTTTTTTCTGCACCGTGCTCCAATTGAGTCCATTCTTATATCTCTTATCAAAGCAATAGATAGGCTGATCTCAGATGGTATTGAGAATTTAATGAGTTTAACAGGTAGAATAAGCTTGTTAACAAGTTGATGATGTACTTTGAGTGGCTCCAGCTTCTGTAGGAAATGTGTGCCATCATTTCAAGGGCAGCTGAGGATCTGTTTTGTCCAGTTTGGAAGAAATTTTTTATCCCTTTCCCCCACACGAATTGCCCGCTTCAGTCTTCTGAACAGCTTGTGGATTAACTGTGTCAACCAATAAGTTTCATAATTTGCCAGCCTGGGGTTTTTTTGCTTGTTTGTTTTTTAAATACCCATTCTGTGGTCCTTTTTATTGCCACCATTTGTGGTAAACAGCAAAATTTACCATTTGTTTCTCACAAGGGCTAAAGACAAGCATGAAGCTGTGGCTCGTGGGCTGTTTTCTAGACAAGAAAGGGGTTTTGACATTTTTGAAGTTTATATACCCTATCAGGTGAGCTTTTGATCCCCTTTTCTCACTTTGAAGCAAGACATTTACAATGAATTAAGCTAAAATATACTATGCTACTGGATGACATGACTGATGTGGTTGGCATGACAGGTTATCACTGCATTGAAATGTTGAAGATGGCTTTTAAATTAGTGAAACTGACATGGTATGAAGGTTGTAGCCTGTGTATTCTGTGGAACTGTCTGGTATCCTACATTCTTCCATCTTCTTTCACCTCCCTGTAACTCTAGGGGTAGCAGAATTTGGAAATTATGTACGTTGTACATTTCTTATGAATTCTGTAGGGCAGAGTTCCATGTCAGAAACATTAGAGTACAGTCTTTTTTCTTTTTTTTTGTTTGGTTTTTTTTTTTCAGTTTCCATCTCTGCTAGATAATTCTGGTATCAGTTGCAGAAAACAGCAAGATGCAAGTGCATGTCTGCAGCTAGATGATTGTGTACTACCAGCTTTGCGAAGTTAGATCCAATTTTACAAAGTCACAGATCTGTTTTTGAGTTAGTACTTGGACAAATTTGTCAATGCAGATTAAAAGAAAAACTGTTTGAATAGTTTGTTATATCCAGTTATATCCTTTGCAACTAATAAAGGATAAAGAGATGTAGCGTCTTTGTGTTTGGTAAAGTGTAGCTTTTCTAGTTGCATTTTGAAAAGGCTTTCCTGGAAGAAAAAAACCAAACAAACCAACCCTCCCCAAAACAAATCCAAAACCACCCATGGAGCATAATCCTTTCTGTTACAGAAACTTTGAGACATGCCTCAGTTAGCAAGCTGGAATTAGTCAAGCTGTAAAACATATTTAAAAAAAAATCCTTGAGAAATCTGAATTGATCTCTGGATTACATTTGTTCCCACAAAATGCACTCCTCGATAATTGTGTTGTACTGAAGGAACAAACTCCTGTGATATCCATCAATACAAGCTTTGCAGTGCAGTATGCATGTTTGTGTTAGGCACCCCTTGCTGGAGGCTATCCTGGAGCTCTGTGTCAATAGAGTCTCCACAACAGAAGCTTGTATTGACTCTTGGATTAAATTTAAGTCACTTTCTGTTTCTGAGCTCAAATTCAAGAATGTGTAAGAGTGATGTGACACTCCAGGTGTGCTTCTGTTAGATTGTGTTAAACTGTTCCTGTTTTAATACTTTTAAAGCCATTTTAATAGAATGGAAGCATTGCCAGTTAGAGATTTGTGGTATATTTGTGTATTTGTGCATGTGAGATTGCAGTTTGAGTTCTGCTCCTCCAAACTATTTTAAAAGAACACACAGAGAGATGAGCTTCCGGAATTTGCACCCTGCTTGTTTTCCCTTTATTTCTAGGGAAGTGTTTGTCTGCTCAGCAAAGGAAAGTAGTGGTTACAAAAGGGTTGTTAACCCTTGCCAGCTCGAGTAGCAATGGACAAACAGTTGTTGAGTTTGTGTTTTACAGAGATTTTACCTCACAGGGTTTTTGGATTTTGGTGATCACTGCTTATTTTCCAGAATGGATTAAAAACATTGCTTTTATATAATGCTCATTGTGTATTGCATGTTTTAGCTGAAACTAGGAGCATTTATTAAATAACTATGTCCAAACTTGCAATAAGCTTTATGTGGGGGCTGGAGCGTATTGACATTAGTGGACTCAAATAGTGAGTCCACCTGCATGAGGTCAAATGACTTCCAATTATAATTTATTGGAGGTTTTTAAAAATTATTAAAACTCTATGTTCAAGCCAGGCATTTATTTTTTTTTTTTTTTTAGTCAAACTGAGCCAATTTATCTTTAAGTCAGGTAAAACAGGAAATAACTTTTAAAATCCACAATGCAAAAGAATTGAACTAAGCAACGGCACAAGAATTAGTTATAAAATTAAATTTCATTTTTCATGTCTGTGTTGCCACAGTGGGTAAGGTTTGAAAGGGTAGGGAGTAGCGCTCAGTTCACTGAAGTGTGACAATTCTTCCATGTCAGTGATTTCAAGCCTAAAGGGGATGACATCCCGTAAGCACATTTATCCATTTGTGTTTATTAAATTAAAGCCTACGTGAATTTGCAACAACAGACTGTTCATTAACAGGAAGAGAGACTATTGCTTTCCTCTTGGGACTGTTTTGGCTTTGATCCATTGATCCATTCTTGCATTGACATAAATATTAGGGGTTTGTTTGTATTTGCTTTGTTTTCTTCCTGTGAAAGATGAGACGATAAGCAGCAGAAAATGATTTTGTGCTGGTCAGGTTCATATCTACCATATACCATAACTAGAAAAATTAGTTATAAAGTATAATAAAATAAATGGCACACAGTGTACTACCCTGAGGGGAAAAAAGAATCCTGATTTATTTTTTTTTCTCAGATTGCACTAGAATTGTGCAATATTTTGCTTTTTATATAGGTGTTGGGGGGAAGGGAAGAAGTAGTAAACAGCAACAAAGCAATGTTACCTGATGTGTTGTTTGACACACATGTTTCAATAGCACCCAAAGATTCCCAGGCAAAAGCAGCAGTATCTTTATCATGCAGCGCCTGAACAGAAACATGAGAATAACAGCTGTACCTCAAAGAGGGTACTGTGATGCTAATTGTCAGACAAAGGGAGAGAGTAAATCTAAATTGCAGTTTTTCAAAAGCTCCCCTGTTCCCTTCTCCTTCTTTTAACAGTAATGCATGTTTCAAATAATTGGGAAATATCTCTGTTATCAAGTCATTATCTGTCTCTCTGCAACAGGGTAGAGGATTTACAGGAAAAGGGTGGTCATCTTTCAGACCAGTTGATGAAGTTCCTGAGAAAGGGTAGACAGGAGAAAGCATTCAGATGTTTTTCGCAAGAAGCTACACACAGTTATGCAGTACAGGATAGTAGGTATAGGGATCCCAAAGACTGGATACTTTAGTTTAGCAGAGAATATGATATGGGTGAAAGATGAGGGTATAATTTGAGGGATACAGAAAGGATTGCTCTAGTTATTCAGGGTGAAAAAATGGTCTGAGTGTAGGAGAAGGAGCAAAGATTGGCTTTGGAATATAAATTTTGTAGTGAGAATAAAACAATGAATCCAAAGGAGAGAGAGGCATGAAGTGGCAGAACAATCATGCACGGGGCGGGGGGTGGGGGGGGTTAGGGTGTTGAAAGTATCACCTGGAACTGGCTCATGCTGAAGAGCAGGTGTGGTATTCTGCATGGGAGGGTCAGATAGAAATCAGTATTTTGCTGAGGTAAAAAATGGATACAACATGGTAATGGGCTGATTATTGAAGTTGAAGCTGCAGAGAATGTGTGTGTGGGATAATATGACAGTATAGCCAGCAATGAGTCAGAGAAGAGGGCAGAGCCAACAGAAAACAAAAGCCACATGAAAAGCAGGGTGCGTCAAGCTATAGAAAGCATAGTTTGGTCAAGTTAATGGGGCTTCCTGGCTGTGGTTAATATTAGAGGACCTCCTGGGTAGTTTAATGTAAATTGAAAAAAAAAAAAAAATACCAGAAGCCCATCAACATCAGTAAACACATCTGTTAGCACTGAAACTAGCATATCTAAAAGGGGTCATAAAAAAAATTTTAAAGACCAAGATAATAAAGCTTAACATTGAGAATTCAGTCTGGGTGAACTGAATACTCCCAAACTGAGTATTAACCTGTCTTTTTCTATCTCCCCTTTTCATAAGTACAGATAGGAATATGTTTCAATTTTAAATGTGAATTTTTGTACCTTCTAGTTTAAAACTCAAATTGAACTCAGGTATGTTCTGGAGAAGAAGAGTTTGAAGTACAGTAAGGTTTGTCAGATTATGCCTACCCATCCTTTCTTGGTTTTGGCATTAAAGAGAAGTTAGAGTATTGAAGCGGTTTGAAAAACATCACTCTGCTATGGAAAAAAAGGAAAATAAACACAGAAAATTGTACTGATCTAAGGTGCCTCTTAATTATAACTGTTATTTAAGCTGCTTAAATATGGCCCTTTCCAAATGTGAAGTTGGGAGCCTGAATTCTGTAACAGCTGTAGTTTTGTAAGACTGTCTTTCATGCTATTTTTCTCAAGTTTTCTGGAATTTTTTTTCCCCCTGTTATGTAAGGAGGAGTCACAAACTGTGCTCCCTATATGCCAGGATTCAGCCTCCGGTGTACGCAGGGTCTGAATTGCTCTCTGGAGGTCCCTGTGTCTCTTCATCGGCTGTAGAGGCAGCTCAGGTTGACTGATGCAGGTTTGACGTGGCTGACACCCTGTCGGGGTGGGGTGCCTGTCTCTCCTGTGAGCTATGCAGGGAGCTAAGGAAATGTTTGGCTGTGAGTACCTTGGTTAGGTGCCTGGTGTTTGGGGGAGACTGTGTGTGTAAATCTGGGCCGCGTATTCTGTGAGTGAAAGCCAACATATTCTGGCAGTACTGTGTTTGTGCAGCCTTTTTTGCTAATGACTGTTAGACTAAAGCCCAGTTAGATCAGCAGGCTCTGCAGTGAGCAAGAGGCCAGCACAGAGTCTATCCAGAGATCTGCAAGCTGTTGATTGAGGTGGAAGTTCATACGCTGAGACCTGGGAATTTCCAGGTGAGGAAATTATTTGTAGCAGGTTTTTCAGCCGAAACAGTAGCAAAAGCTTTGCATGTAGCTCTTGATGATAAGCCGTAGTGAAGCTTGCCTTTTTGCCTCTGAAGCAAATTATATAACTTAACCTCCTATAGAGAAATTCTGGCAGTTAATAAAAGGGAGCACCTTCAATATGCAAAGGTTGTGCCCAGAACAGGAAGCTAATGGCAATCACAAGAACAAGTGGGTGGTCTCAGATTTGAAATTCTGAAGCCTTGAACTTCACCTGTCGGCTATCAGCCTTCTTCCCAACCAGCCTTGCTGCGTTACTTGTCCTGAGTTTTGTAACACGTTTGCATTAGGTACAGAGCAGCTGAATTGTTCTAAGGAGACCAGCCACGGTTCTTTGTTGTTTAGTGTCCTCTCTTTCACAATGATAGGCTGAAAAGTCCAGGAGATAGAAATCCTAACTTTATTCTTCTTCAGTATTCACGTAACCTCCACTCTGGTTTAAAAAGAGGGGAGAAAAAAAAAAAAAAGGAGGGAAAAAGGCTTTTCCTTTGAGGTGGTAATGACATGCATCCCACGGTTATCTCATTCTTCTGAGGTAAACTTGGCTTTCTGATACCATTATTAGTTAATTGTTTTGAAAGTGATACATCTTTGGACACAGGCTATGTTGCTGTGTGTTAAACCCTATAGTTATTCAGGTTTTCAGCTCCTCTGTAATTCCATTTCTTTTTTCTTAATTATAAATGTTAATGCCAATTTACATGATGCTTATTTATAAGCTATAGTAAGAATACCTTTTTTCATGGCTGTTTTTCTAATGCACTGAATTTGCATGATTGGCAATGACTTTATTTTAGCAATCTATACATCAAATAAAAGAAGCATGATGATTTTGCAATTGTTTTTATTACTAACTCACAAAGCAGTGTAGAAAGTAAAGTATAAAAATTAGGCTTTCTTAATAACTTTCTTAGACTTCCATAATAAATGCAGAATTTAGGTTATCAGAGCTAAGGAAGTTAATATTTCACTGTCCATACAGGCTTGCTTCAAAGTGTTAAAGAGGGTGGTTCAGCTGTTAAAGGGCCTTTTTATAAAATGGGATTGTGGTTCACATTCCAGACCTCCCCTAAAGCTTCAGAAAGGCTTGGATATGGGATTTTAGATTTAAATGTATTCATAAAGCATAGTTTCACATGAAAAGAGGAGAACTATGTGGGTTAAAGACTGAAGTGCGAGTACCTTGGGTATTTAAGGACACACAACAACGAACTCTAGTATAAATGAGTCAGTTTAGTTATTAGTGGTCTCTGAGAAAAGAAAAGCAGGTTGTTTTTTTTTTTTTTACAGGTCAGAAAAGCTTTTGGGGACCCTCTCAACCTGGTGCCCTACAGCAGGTTTTGATGTGAGTCAGGTATGAATGTTTATTCGCTGGGAAAGAACTGACACACTAAAATGGGGAAAGGAGGAAAGAGAATATGCCACAAAAATACCATTTCAATTTATCATTTTTTTCCCTTTCTTTCCAAGATGAGCTGAGGCTTTGCAGTTACCACTTAGAAACAACAGCACGCAACCTGGAAAAAATAAGGTTCATTCTAAATGTGTTTGTGTTGGTTTTAGAAAGCTGACTCCTTTTATCCCAGTGCCTGTAGTAAGGCACAGTTCTACCCAGTCAAACCATGAAAACAAAATTGATGCTGTGTCAGCATCATGGCTGCAAATAACACTCAAAACAGATTATAAGACATGCTAGGAATACAAAATAAGGTTAGAAATAATGCTTCAGCTGTGAGTTCTTCAGGCTGTGGAAATAATACAGCATAATTTAGTAGAAGAGGAACTAGGGAGTCAGCATACACAGGGGAAAAATGAAAGGAGCAAGAAAAATGAAGGGAAGTGGAAATAGATGTAGGGGAAGTTTGGCAAGTCCTGTCAGTGGTAAATTATGATGCTGACTATATGGAAGGACCAGAAGGGATTTAAAGAAGAGCTAGAAGTCATTCTCAAATAAAGAGGGAAGTGACTGATCTTTCTGAGGGCTGCACTGGAAGTCCTGAAGAAGATACAAAAATATACTTGGAATCTGAGTATATTTGTTAGCAACTTACAAATGAGCCCAGAATAGCACAGGCAAGTGCTACAAGCTGTTTACAAACTGTCCCTCCCTTTTGTACATGCAGAGAAGAGAGGCCTGCAGTCTCTCATGAAATCATATATTCTTTTTCAGCAAAGGTCTTGACTTATCATTAAGCATAGAAATACTGTGTAATGCTAAAAAGTGAACTTCAAATGCTTATTTAATTAAATTGTGCTTTTTTTTAAGTTTATTTTATATATTAAAGATACTTTCTTCAAGGTGATCCTTCTCAGTACTGTGGGAGGCTACATGGTTAACTAGCACAGCACTGTATATATTGTTTGCGTGCTGGCTTTTCAGCTGTCACAAGCCTCATTTCTACATATTAGGTGAGATTAGAACCCATTGTTTCGGATATTTTGTTTCAGAAGGGGATCTAAAAGTATGTAGCACAGCCTAGGAACTGGGAACTACTGATTGTTCACACTGAAGCACAGTTTAGGTTTCTTGTGGCTATTTCCTCTGCAATCCTCTGCTCAGTGTACAAGTGTCTTCTCTTGTGAACTGAAAGCAGCAAGCTCAGTGAGGTGGATAAGCACGTATTTGACTTCATGCCACTTGTTGAAATGCCATAATGAAAAATGAGGCTGAAGACACGAAGTGGAACAGAATAACGACAGCTGTAACTACTGTTTTGAAAAACTATTACTGGAATTCTGGGTGCTTAGTCTCTTTATTCACCATCATGTCTGAGCTTTTCTAGTATATATTTCGTCACAACCAAAACAACTATCCCAGTAGCTTTCCTCTGTTTAGAGCAATGTGGGGATATGAATTTTGAACAACAGATTATCACTTCCTGTTAAAATAAATGTAAGTTGAACTGCATTTTCAAGAAGCCTTAAAGATGAGGCACTGTATCCAAAGCCCTACCCTTTCTTCATTACAGGTTTCCTATCTGAGGAGCATTTAGCACTTCAGTTTTAGCCCTGCCAATATGAAACAGAGAAGACGGCCATCTCAGCAACCATCATGTTAAGTTAAGAATACCTAAAATCAGTAAGAAGCCTGGTGGGAGCACTGACATTTCGGAATAGGTTCAGTCTGTGAGGAGCAGAGTCTTGCAATCTATTAAACAACGTGTTACAATAGTCAAGTCTAGGTATCGCAAAGGGAGGGATTAATGTACACACATCCACACAGGAATCTTTGATGCTTTCAAATACTCCTTGTCATCTGAAAACCAGTCAGCAGGCATCGCCTACATATTTCACAGCAGGTCTACCTATCTGGGTATTTCAGTATGACAGTAGGAAGCCTTTTGAAATGATAGTGAGACATCTTGATGTAGTTTGCATTCAAAGTTCTAATATCTATGGTTTGGGCTTTGTTTATGTGGGCATATGTGTATATACATACATCTACAGACCCTGAGCTGATCAAGCCAAAGCTAGTTAATTTAGGATCAAATTTTGAACTTTAATGTCATAAGTAAATAATGTGGCCAAAATCTCCGTAGTAGTTCGTATAATAATAATAATCTCTACCAATAATTGCATAACAGAAAGAGGAATTGATATATTCATAGGTAGTAACAACGATAAAACTACAACATTTTTAAAATGTAAAAAAATTTCTGATTGTGTAACTGCTCTCCAGCTTTTTTTTTTTTTCTTTTAAAGGAAGTTTGATTAGTTTTCTGGATGCAGATAATTTTGGGGTAGAAGAAAAATTTAAACTTGGATTTATCTTGGAAGTGTTCAAGGCCAGGTTGGATGAGGCTTTGAGCAACCTGGGCTAGCGGGAGGTGTCCCTGCCCATGGCAGGGGGATTGGAACTTGATGATCTTTAAGGTCCCTTCCAACTCTGTGATTGCCTACCCAGCATCTAACACTAGAATGAGAAGTAGTGATCTAATTCTGTTTGATTTTTGTATTTAGTGTTTAGTACACAGTAAAAAATAGAGAATGCATGAGCCTGAGGTAAACACTAACCAAAATATTATTGCAAAATATTTGGGCTTATAAACTTAGTCTTGCAGTTGTTCAAATGAGCAGTAAAGTGAAAGTTAAAGTAAACTTAATATTTCGTCCTCGTTCTATTCTTGCTCATTAAGAAACATTCACCCGTTTTGGTGCAGCAGTGGTGCAGAAAGTTTAAAGCATGCTTGCCCAAATTAAGTTAATTATTATTCTTTTATACTCTTCCCTGAGCATTAAATTTATTCAAATATGAAAGAATAAGGAAATGCCCATTAAAATCAGTAAGGTTTTCCTTATATGTAAGGCAAACATGCGTTGGTCCTTAAATGACATTTAACGTTGATCCAAATCCATCTGTGTAATGATTAACTGACAATTCCACTACACTATTTAATTGGCATATGGCTGAAAAATCTTTAAATGCATGCGGCAAGAAAAATCTTTCTTGATCCCCTTTCTTGATGGCTTTGATCCTGTGGTAGAGGAGACCCTGTTGATACCTTTGCATGTAACCTGCTGGTAACATGAGTACAATACAAGCTGTCATCTTGTGGTTCTGGAAGTTTACTGTATTACTGCTACTGCATTGGTAAAATACAAAATTGTAAGCATAAAATGTAAATCATTAAAGTGAAGTATAAGAATATAACATGTAAAATATCCAGATTTAAAGAGCATCAAATAGAAAAATGGGAGATTGAAATAGGAAAAGGAGAAAGTGTAACAAACAGTGATGCTGGCAAATACAATGTGTTTGGAAGTCAAGAGGTGGTTCATTTCAGAGAAGGAGCAACTGCAGAGCTGTTTCAAGTGAATGACTCTCCCTGTATGCAGTATAAATAAATGAATTAATAACCAAGGGAAAGTCTTTTAAAAATACGTTTCAGATTATAGCTTTAAGTGAATTTGGTCTCTTTTAGCCAGTGAAGTCTGGTCTCTAATTAGGTTTCTATTCTTACAATGATGGATATGAAGTACTTTCTGAATCTATTTGACCTTCTCAGCCTGGGGAGCAAAATTATTTCCATACTCCTTAATTTCACAGGAGTTTTGTGTTTGTTGCCACAGAGAACTCTCGCAAACAGGGTACAAAGTTTAAATGGTTGAGAGATCTGGTTAACTCCGTGTACTAGGTACGGGCTTTATCACCGCTTGTTTGCCTGTGGAGTTCCTCTCCACCCTGTACATCTGTTTCAGTATGCGCGGTATCTTTTTGAATTGGGCTTGGTGGTTACTCACAGGGAGCCTCTGCACTTGCATCTATCTTCTGCATTTCTTAATTTCTTTTGGAAATACTCTATTCTCTCACCTTATTAATGTTAAAACAAAAAAAGAAGGGGATTTTATTGCTAAAGGCAGCAGAACAGTGAACTTCTTGGTGGAGTACTGTGTCTTCCCCTGCGAGTGAAAGCTAAATTAGTTCTGAGGTGCTTTCACTCAGTGGAAGCGTAATGAGAGACACCAGCCACCTCTTCATTAATAACATGCCAGTCACATTGGGAGCGGCGTACAAAGCCTGCTGGGAGAGCGATACCACCATCAAAAGCAGGTAGGAAGCAAAAAATAGGCTTAAGAGGAGAAAGGAAACCCAGGTGAAGATCAGGGCTGTAATGTTACAAGGTGTAAAGTCATTTCTGTCTGATGAGCAAGAGTGACTCAGCCTGGCTGGAAGGGCGAAGTCAGTGCTAACGTACAAATTGCCACTGCTCTAAAATTACAACAGTAGTACTGCTGCTGCTCAAGAAGAGTTGGCAACAGTTTAGGACACAGAGTAATTTTTCAAAATGCCTGTTTATTTTTATTACCTGTTCGCAGCTTATTGTTTTATTTCCTTAACAAAACTGGGATGGTTCTGAGTTCTGCAGCCCAATTCCAGAGGTTTATGTGTGATACTGCTGTATTTGTCAAACAGGTGGTGGAAGAACCTGAGCATGATCTCTGCTTTTATGAGATTCCCGTAGAATTTCTGCTTCCTTACTATCCTGAATTCATTCTTACGTTGAACTCTTAAGGGTTAAGTTTTGCATACCAACCAGGTAAAAGCACAGGTGGTTGGTTCCTGCACTCTCTTCCTTCCACCTCTCCAAACCAGACAAGCAGCAGAGTGAAAATCTCATAGCCACAACTGTAATATTAGTATTTAGGCTTGTATGATAAACTCCAAGGAGCTGTGGACATGGCTAATGTAACCCTGATGTTCTGCTGAACTACAGTGAAAAAACAGAGTACGACGAAGTGCTCCTGCTGGTACAGGAGCAGGAATACACTTCATCTATTGTTGGTCCTCCTGGAACATCTGCAGGCATCAGCTGGCAGGAAGTCTCATGGCTGCTTAACTCACTCCTTTGTATGGGAAGCTAGCTCTAATTTTCTGTCTGATTTTTCTACTTTTCTAGTTTCTAGGTTTATCTGTTTCCATAGAAAAATGACTGCATTAGATCTTTGAAGGAAAGAGTAAGCTGGATCAGTTTGCAGATGCAGACTGTGCCATAGAAGATTACCTTTCACTTTTGTTTCCCCATGTCTCCACAGATATTTCTGAATCTGTGTCATCAATCTTCAAACTCTGTGATTGGTCCTAAAATTTTTGGATTTCTAGGGTAGTTGTCCAGAGTTACATACATAGGTTGAAAAAATTGAGTAAATTCAGGAGAGAACTGTTTTTCAGATTTTGTGGTCCAGAAACTCAGATAAAACTCTGGTTTTGCTCAAAATCAGATGTATCAAAATGGCTGCTATTGTCTCAGTGGATGTGGATTATTTGTTACAGGGTATATTCTTCTAAACCAGTCTTTGACTCTCTGAAGGTTCAAATACTTAAAACACAAGAAACAGAGACCACAACTTAATAAAATGTCTGTGCATACAGTTAGGCATGGCTGTGTCCTTCAAGAATCAGGTAGTGACAATTCTAATCAGCAAAACAGCATCTTGAATGTAATTTTCTGAACTCATTAGACCATGTCTAGTAGAGAGAGAAGAAATAGCCGTGGTTTATAACACTTTAATGTTTTCCTTTTTGGAGACATAATCTTGGGTCAGCTCCTACAGAAACTGCAGAGACTAAGGAATGAAGTAGGTTTATTATTATAAACATCAGAAGCATCAGATAAAATGACATTCATTAGATTTATTTGGCTCCTGCTGTCTGAGGAAATAAATACATGGTTCCTTGCACTGGCAAGTGCATGTACACATTAAAGGATCCGTGTTGCCTGTCTGCTCAGACAAACCCCGATGTAAGTCAATAGGGATTTGTCTTGGGTGTCTGCAGTGTATGGGAGCAAATCCCATGAATGGGCAAGTTGCTGAGCAGCTAGTTTATAACGTAATTCTTCTTTATTTCTATTTAAAATATTCCTAAAATTACAAGTCTAATACAATAATACGCTCTTTTAGGATGTTTTTTATCGTGCACAATCCTAAGCCTTACTGTAGTCAAAAGAGGTTTGAGTAGTATGAAGATTCAGGCGTGTAAATAGTTGGTTTATAAAAGCTCTGCCTCTTTCAGTCAGGTGTCCAAGTTAAGCCAATTTCGTGTTACTTTTGGTGCTGTCTGTGATACTTGATAAAATGCTTTCAAATGGTGGAAGTACTGGTATATATTTTATGATTTCTCCATTAGCTTCTAATGCCTTAAGAACAGATTAGAGACATAAATTGCATATTACAGCACAGTGCCCTCAGCTGTCACCTTAAAGTACTATCATCCATCTTAAATACATAGGAGTCTGAGGCTGGAGTTTCTCCTATGCAGAAATTCAAAATGAGTAAAGCTAGAATTCAGCATTGTCTTCTGCGTATAAATCAGAAAGAGTAAATATACAATGTTGCAGTGGTTACTACTAAGGAGTTGATCCCTAAATGCAGGCTGGAGCATCTGTAAAGAGGTAGTGTCGTTGGACAGAAGCCTAATGAAAATATTGTTCAAAGTACCTTGTTGAAATCTCTGGCATTTTAGTTAAGCTCAACCATAACTGTCCATATGACCCTGCGGAATTTTCTGCAATAGAATCTATTCTTCCCCCTTTCCTCCACTGCTTCCTGCCCCTGAAAAGATGGAGGCACGATCTCTGCTTCTCTTTGTGGTATGAAACAATAGGAAGATCTGAAGTTTGTGACAGAAGTGGTAGTGCTCTGGATTGGTAGATCTTTGTCTATTTTTAAAATTGTCTTCACAGCTACTAGAATTAACTCTTCAGTCCACGATAAAGCAATATAGATAGCTATCCAAAACCAGCCTTTCTGCCTGATTTCTTGCTTTTTATCTTCAGCAGCTGTTTGTCATAAATTTCATGGCTATTGTCATAGATTAGACTGTATATTCGGGCTTTACATACAAGGAAATGAATTTTGAAAGCTTCTTCTGACTTGATTGCATCAATATCAGCCAGCTGTAGCTAATACTGTGAACCCCAAGTTTTAAAAATCATGAATATTTGGCCCAGGAAAGTGTTTTGGATTGAGAGCTCTAACAGCAGTTTGACCGGAATCACTCAAGATATCACCACTCCTGCTACCCACTCTCCAGAAAAAAGTCAGAAAGCTAGAATTGGTATTGTCTGATCCACTGCTGCTCTTTTCAGCCCAGCCTACCAAAGAAGGCTGGTTTTCAGTTTATAGTATAGTATTAAGCTGAGAAGTATGGCAGTTTGGGGACTGGTTCATGAGTAGATTAGGTTTCCCTGCCTGAATTCCCACGATCTTCGCAGGAAGAATGGGACAGTAGCATGCAGATACAGATGTCCTGTTTGAATCCACCTCTGCGACTGTCAGAGCCCTGAAAAAAGCAGGGTTTTGATTTAGAATTTCAAGGCAATTTTTAAGTTTAGTCTGTGAACTTTAATGATATTTAATGCTGCTGAGAGTGTTCGTGACATCCATGGGAGTAGCAACTGCTACAAACTTAGGGGAAGGGACGCTCCCTTTTGTACTGTTGTGTGAATTGCTAGAGGTGGCATCAGGCTTAACAGAGGTCAGAGACTTGGGGTAAGGGCTCTTGCTAATAGCATTGATAGTAGTAGTGTGAGGATCAGAAGACTGCATTGTAACGTCGTCTTGATATTGAAAAAGTAAGTGTTTCGTTAGCATATGGGAGGAATCTGGTGCACTGTTGCAGGTGAACTTGGAGGAATTCATAAGTTCTGCAGATAAAATTGTTCTGTATCAAGAAACTTCATGATTTTGTAAGGTATTCTTCAGCCTGACTAGTAGCTTTTGGTACTTTGATTATAGGGTGCCCAAGCAGGGGCAGAGAGTAAATTTATAGAATTTTAAGTGTGTGTCTTTCTAAATTATTAATCATTTGGCCCTGGTTAGATATGCAACAGTACAGGCATGAAAAAATAACATGTTTTGTTAAGAAAACCTTGGTGACAGGTCAGTCTAGGGAGCATCTTGGCTGTGTCTCAGATGTGAATACTTCATTGACAGCATTGAAGACTTCATTGACTTAGACAATTCATGAATACTACAATCCCTCCTCCACTCTTCCCCCATAAAAGTCCATTTGATTTTATATGGAGGAATTATGTAAGAGAAGTGTCTTTAGGGCAATGTTAAAGGTAGAAAAATACCAAGCAGTCAGAATGGAGGAAACCTAAAGTATGTCTCTTTTTTCTTTTCTACATTATGCTTTGTGCTGTCGTTTTTTTTCATGTACCTCGCATATAGAGAGCAGCATAGAATAGTATGTGCAGTGTTGAGGAAGTCAACATTAGGATATCCAAAGTTGCTAATGTTTAATGTTTTCTCCTTAACATATGCAATATAAGTATATGTGACCAGACTGAACACCTAATAAAGGTGACCACAGGTTAGACTTCCATAATTTAGTAACACGATGGGCAAGTTTCATGATTATATGATTAAAGGATCAAAGTAAGTGTTTCTTATTATGTGTAAATCAGATTAATACTACCAAGTTGTCTTAGTTATGTAGAAATTACAGACATGGGGGAAGGAAAAGCACAACAAATTACAGTATACTTGCATTTCATCAAAGCGTTATAATGTTGATAGAGAAGAAAAACAAACAGGAAGGAGCAGGAAAAGTAGGCTTGGATTATACTTCCAGCATGGCTACCTTATGTTGTGTTTATGACACTGCAGGAAAGAACTGCGTAGTACTTGCCTTTGTGTGATCTTCATCATTTTTCATCATGATCACTTGATAAAATTTTTACAGGGAGAGTTTCTGTCATTTCATATGCTCTACAAACAAGGAAAAGTCTGTGTTTTTACCTTGGTGAAGAAAGAGACTAAATGCATCAGCATATTGTGACACTGCACACTTGATCAAATATAGTAAGTAGGTGTCATACCAGAGAACTTCCAGCCATGCAGAACTATTTTGAGAGCTGAACTTATGTATGAACGTACCCATATTGGAGGAGGCTGAATTTGGTGATATCAGAAATCTACATGTATAGCATCGTAAATCTAATGTAAAGCATAAATATATGATGGAGTTGTTAACAGAGCACAAGGAAGAATTAAATAACTAATGGCGTTAGGCCTAGATTTACTCGTCATGACAAAATTTGAACGTTTGAGAGTTTAGATACCTTTTTAAAATACTGCTTTTTTCCAAGTGCAGAAAGTGTCATTGTCTCGGTACAGCCTGCAACAGTGGCATGCAAATGCACACCACTCCTAGCTATTGTGCTTACCTCAGCTTATGAAGCTGGCAAGGCACAAAGGATGTTGCTATGGTGTGTCAAGGTGTAAAAATGAAGCTGTTGTTAAACCAGATGAAGTTATGTTAATTTACCTCCATTAAAATATTTGGGGTGGAAAGTAGGTGTCAGCATTGGAAGGGTGAAGAGATAAACAGATAGCAAAAGGAATCATTTGGATATTTCTGCAAAGTTGGACCCAGGCCCAAGTTTTATTTATCCAGCTGGCTTTAAGGAGGAGCTGTTGAAGAAGCATCTGTTTTTCCAAAGGAAAGGTAAATATTTTGTGCATGCCTGGTATACAAAGGGTTAGCAGCGATCGCAAACCAGCTGTACCAGCTACGCAGTGTGGTAAACCTGGTTAATGGTTGCTTTCCTGTGCCAAGCCAACTGTCAACAATTGATATAAATCTGCTAGTTACAGGCATGGTCATTGTACACTTATCAGAAGACTGTCTTCAGTGCTAAAAAATTCTGTGGATATAACCCTATAACATGATCCCCATCTCAGAATCCCAGCAGTAGGAAATTGTTTGTACAGGAAGCGAGAGAGGAACCAACCAGAGCTACTGAATGCCAGAGAACTGAGATGTGTAATGTCAGGCCTCTCGGACCGTACGTAGGTGGGTTTATTCAATGCCCCCACCTTGGTTTAAAGTAGCAGGAACTTATTACTTTTATTACTGTTGGCATTAAGTCATCCTCTAGCAGAAAGTAAAACTCCAAATAAGCCTGTGCTCCACGTTTTTGGAAAAATATTCCCAAATTGCCTGTTTCTACTGAAAGACTGTGTGCAATGTGGTTTTACCTGCTGTCCTCTGTCAGCTTTCAGATGGTGATAGGTGTTCAGGAAACTAATTCACCTCGATGGCTCTTTTTACAGAACATGCTATAAACGGCTTGCTTTGTTTGCAATCTCTCACTTTCGTTTACAAGGTCAGGACTGATGTTTTGGTTGTTTTCCCAGCAGTGTTCTACTGACCCATTTTGCCTTAATCCCCTGATGTCACTGAAATAAACTGGGGAGGGGGAGATTTCAGAACTTGAAACAATTTCCTCTGCTGTTGTGCTCTGCTGCAAATTAATTTGATACTGTTATGTAAGCGTAATCATCTACTCTAATCACATCACAAGATTGGGAACAGACAGAAATAACAGAAGGGAACATTCTGGATAGCTAAAGGGAGTCAGTGGAATAGGCTGTTGGTCAGGACCTGAGCTGGAACACTTCCAAGATTCAGGGTTACCAATACTCACTTGTGCCAGTTGTCTCTTCTCACACTGTTGAAGACATTGTAGCTGTCTAAGAGTTGGAGCCTTTTGCTTACTGCTGTCTACTAATATTATTCAGGAGTTCTATGTTTCTGTTCTGGGCAGAAAGCTGCAAAGTGCTGGATTTTCTAGTGGAAGTCGGTAGGAAAAAACCCCCAGCATTGTTTGATCTTGTTCTTGGTCTATTTATCTGCATTTGTATGAATTGAATATGAGATCTCACACTAACACTCTGTATCCCAGTGGTCATCCTTCTCAGAGAGTAAACAGAATCAGAGACGTGAGTAAATAGGCATGTGGGCCTATACTCCTCTCTCTAAAATGTCTCTTTGATTAATGTCACTATCAGGAGCTTACTGGCAGATGTTTCATTAAATCTTTCCTGAGTGCAGTTAGCTCCTTCATCTGAACTGTAACCTCCACATCTTTCATTCAAGTGGAGATCAGAGAAAAGATAGCATTTTTCCTTGCAGTTGTTTGACATTTATAGGCTTTTCTTCTGCCAGTGATACTCAGCTGTTTGTAATGTTTCCCTTTTTGCAGCCAATAGCAGAACCATCCAGTGTGAATTGCTCAGGCAGCACGTGGAGAACTTTTACAGGGAGCTTTGTGTGTATGAAGTGCGCAGAACTGGAACCCCACTTTCGTTGTTGTCTCTTTTTGGTTTAGATGTAATGAAAGTTCATATTGTGTAAATGCAATGCAATCTGCATTCCAGCTTGGCCTCAAAATGAGTGAACACAGATGTTTTCTGCAGCATGCTTTGACCTCCTTAGCATCATTTCCTCTGGAAAAGTAAATGCAAGAGCGGGGATTACAAAACACAACAGTATGTTTGAAGGCCTGATGGAACCTAGTCTGAGCTGTGAGGCCTTTGCTTTTACTCCTGATATTGGTTAGTACTGTAGCATCACATAAACTATCCCACTGACTTATTTGGGTTTTTGATCCTCATGCAATCATCCCCATCACCCCCAGCCCGTTGAAAATGAAGCCCCTGAAAACCAGTGGAGTTTCTCAGATGTTTAAGAGCAGAATCTGGCTCTGGGACTGGATTCCAAACCTTGCTACTTCTGACCTCTTCGTTAGAGCTGACTGAACACCATTTACCTTGCCAAGTCATTGTGGCAGTCTAAATGTTTTGCAGTCACTTGACCTCATATGCCGCTTTTTGCTTCATGTGACTTTTTTTTTTTTTTAATTAGGGTTGGGAGTATGGCAGATAGTGCACAGAAAAAAGAAAGCGCAAGTGCTTAAAGTTACACGAGATTTTTATTGGCATTTTTAAGAGCCAAGCTGTGTATTAGAGTAGAAAGATTGTCTGTTGGATTAAGCAGTGTATGTGTCACAGGGTGCATAGGTAGAGTTATAAATGTAATTGTCTAGGATGTTGCCCAATTTAATGCCCAAAAAAATGACTGCCTAATGGCAGCCTAGTTTCTTTCAGAAATGAATTGGTGATGGAAAACCAGTATCTTTTAGAAGAACTAACAATGAACTGACCTTGCAAACACCTGCTATTAAATCTGAAAGAAAAGAGCTTTCTGGAAGAGGCAGAACATGGCAAGGAGAAGACGACAGATGACCTGATTACCATAGGTACACAAACGATGCAGACTTTCTTTGCATGTGCAAGAACGTCACATTTGAGTGAGATGTTGAAAACAAATGTGCTTGATGGACAAAGGAAAAGCTTCCTTGTGAATCAGTATCTTGTCAAGTTGGAATAGGATTAGCAAACATTGGCTACCTTGTGGGTAGCCTTCAAAATAGGAGCCGAGGAGGGTGAAGGGACACAGTGAAGCTCACTTGAAAATAGAGCTGTTAGGGAAAATAGATGTATCTGTTCAAAGAATATCAATTTCTGTGCAACAAGATTCCTCATTTACTAGGTTTCCGCTGTACAGTGAAGGACATTACCATTTCAAAGGCCTGAGTAAGCTTCTGGCTAGCAGAACCACCAGCATTATTTCATTACAGTCTGTTTGCTGAAATTGAGTCTTCCTGCCGTGGTTTTGACTTTTACTCTGCGTAAGTATAAAAGGCTTTATTTCTGGCATGCAATCTAACAAAGCAATTACTGTTATTTACCTCTGTTCACTCAAAGAGAACCATTTCACAGAGGCTGTGCTGCATTTGACAAAGCCTAACAGTATTGTTACTGCAGCCTTTAATGATTTATCAGGCTCCGGTTCATATCAACGAATATGAATGGCTTTCCCAGAGAAAAACATAAGCCTTGACAGAGTGAGAGTTTTGTATTTTAAACAGACAGTCAAAGTTCTTGCACAAGATCAGTTTTTACTTTACATTCCCCTGAAGCTATTCTATTAGTCTACTACTTGTGTAAGATTACTGTGCTTTTGAATTTATAGTTTGTGATGTGGTTTCCACCTCCACTGGGAAGTTAAGCGTTTAGCATTATTGAGAGCATTTAACGCCCCTTGTTTGAAACCCTGATGGTAATTTATAAAATAAACCCTACAGGATGGAGTACTTGCATGATCTCAAGTATTTCCCTACCCAAAAAAGCCTGTGGGGACAGTCATTGATTTTTTTTATTTTTTTTTCTTTTTCCATCTTAACCTTTCTTCTCAGACAGAGTTTCACTTTCAGATCTATGTTTTGACTGGATGATCAGTGAATACTCAGGAATAAATTACACCTACCTGCGGAAAATCATACCTAACGTCAGTGTAACTGAGGACAAAAACACTGAAAGAAGGCAGTCATGTGGATCTCATGGGCTTGAAAATATGGCAACTGGTGTGTGAGATGTGTGAAAATCTCATACACTGATCAACAGAACGTGCTATAAAGCTTATACGTATACCCCTTTGTGGAATTTGTTTTGAAATGAGCGCTTTAAAGCAACAAAGAGCATCTCTTACAGATTATAGTCATTACAGATACAGTCTCATGGCTAACTTTTAACAAAATAGGTGATGAGAAGAGGATGACTTGAGATTAGGCAACGAAAGAGACAGCACAGACTATGCAAGTGAAGAGTTGCATCACAGTGGAGTATTGAAGTATTGGAGTATTGAAGCACGTACAATGCCAAGTAGATTAGTGCAAGTCCTGCAGGATGATTTGATATGCAGTCTGTCTGACAAATGAAGCCTGTTTGGGAGAAATGGGCCAAACCTTGACTTCCTGTGTTTAGGTCAAAGCTGAAGGGGCAGAGGTGTTTAACTTCTCTCATTCTGCCTCTTGGGGGGGCTGTGTTCCTGGTAGCCTGTGTTAGTCTTTCACTCACTGTAAAAGCTTTGAGAAACGGGGAATAACTGGGATTGTCTTGGAAGCATTAGGCAGTGCAGGAGAGAAACAGTGAAACAGACTTTTCAAATTAAATGGCTTCTTGTATTATTTTGAAAAGCACGACACTTTTAAAATTATTTTGGCCAGGAAGCTTTTTTTTTTGTCAATTCTTTTTCCGACAAATCCCTGAAACACTTTTACTTTTTTATATTCTCATCCATATTAGATAAGTGGCTGAGAAGTTGCTGAAGAGGAAGTTACAAGACACAATTAACAAGCCTTGGTCCCAGACTTAGCTCTAGTGGGTTTCCTGTTTGCTATGAACATTAAGGGTAAGAGAGGATATGGAGTGTCAAGCTAAGCAGGCTTGAGCCTCACTCCCAAATTGTTAAATAATCTCTAGGTGAGACAAGTAGCACACTACCCAAAGCCAGAATTTGGCTAGGTAAATGGTTATACTTGAGGAGGTTGGCTGTCCCCTGAATATAGGAGACCATGCACCCTCTACATTCACTTCAAGACTAGCTCTGGTGTGTATTAAAATGGGCTCAGGTTAAATTTCAGTTGTTTTGTAAAAGTCTTTAATCCAGCTGGTGAATATCATTGTTAACTCAATACTATATTTATTCCTAAAAGAACCAACCATCAGCTCTATCCTGCAGTGTTCCTTTTTAATTACAAACGTACATGTAACCATTCAGGGAGCAGGACTCTCATGATTAAATAACCAAGTAGATGGCTGTGATCTGTGAGACTGGATCCTGACTGTGCAGTGGCAATGGTTTGCTAATTTACTTTTTCTTCTGAATAGGTCAAATTCTTTTAAATCACAAGTGAATTCATGAGAGTCAAAGCCTATTCATAACTAGGAAAAAAGGAGAATTTGCAGCAAAGATTATTCTCTAGGAATAGTTCACTCAGGTCTACTTTACATGTTACAGAGTCTGTGGCTGAAATTCTTTTTCTCCTCTCCAGAGATTTTGACGAGTCTCAGTTGTTTATAGCTGATGCTGATTTGCTTCTGTAAATGGAGTGGCTGAAGACCACACCTGATGACATTAAGTAGCTCCCTTCTTCAAATGTAGCAATGCTACTTAGAGGTCCCTGAAGCTGAAGTCAGGTCTGAAAGCATCTTCAAAAGCAAATGAGCCGGTTACAGCAGGATCAGAAGAAAATCAGCTGAAAATGGAAATGCATGAAAACAATGCTACCTGCAGGTAGCATGCTGGGGGAAAAAAAGTGTTTATTGGTGGTCAGTTGCTCTCAAGGCAACTGCATCATAGGCTTAGGCTGCCTGTAGCTTGCCTGTTTGTGGCCCATGGTGATACAGCATGCCCTTATCTGCCTTCAGTGTCTTTTAGACAGAGAAACCTCGTTTGAAAGCACAGTGTCGATTCCTTGTTGCTAGTCTTATTTAACTTCTTTTGGAATATTCACCAATTAGGATCTTTTTGTCTTTCTCTCTCTTGCCTATTTTCGAGTAGTTATGTCAGAGGATTGCCAATGAAACGTATATCTGTGTAGCCTGCTCTGTCTTGCAGTGTCATTTGTCTGAGTTCAGAACTTTTTCTAAATGGGGAAAAATGTTTCAGCTATAGTAACAAAGCCTACACTTTCACAGGCCCACATCTTGAGCGTGCACTACCCGAGACAGCAGTATTTACAAGTTTGCGCATAGAGGTGAGGGTCTTTGGAGGAAAGAAGGGAGTCTTCTGTCCGAGCTCTTGTTTGTCTTGCTGTGAGCATAGCAGTGTGCTTGGAGAAGAGAGAAGCAGAACAGTCTCAAAAAAATACATAAATCCTCTGAGCTTTGATAGTTTTGCCCTAAGCTGGAAAGAGTATCTTACATGGTTTCTCTGGGTTTTTTTGTCCCTTGAACAACTTCAGGACAACTTCAGTAAACTGAAATTCTGAAAAAAGTAAGTATGTTTGCTGGGCAAAAACTAGGTGAACTGTAGTTCAGTGGTTAAAAAACCCCACAAACATTAGAAGTTAAATTTGATTGCAAAGCAGCTTTATACCAAGCGTAATTCCATTATCAACCTATTGGTAATCCTGGTAACAGGCTTACCTAGCTTTGGATAGCCAATAACAAAGCAAAGGGAGCTGCAGTGGGCCTATGCTTATGTTGCCTAACATTTTAAATTTGATTTTTGCAGGCTGCTTTTTTTTTTCCCCCTTAGAATAATACCTCCATTGTTTGCAGAATGCCTTTGGAATTCAGCAGGGAGAAAACTCATGTAAAGAAATGTTTCATTTGTATTCTGATCAGTTTTATTTGAGTTAGTGTTAAAACCATTGCCTCCCATTTTTTATTTTGTGCTGTGCAGGAAGGAGTTGGGAGCCTGCTTATTTAGCAAATGAGTGAAAGAAGAATTGGGTTCTAGCTGCCATCAGCATTCAGTACATGCTGAAGGTTGCAGAAAAAACACCAGGGAGCTGCCATAGTATCTGGGAAGATCAATATACCATCTCAAAAGTGCCTGAAGATGTGAGGCCCACCATGCATGGTTCTTGGGGAAGAAACAGAAAGGAGGTTCCATATGTTCTCTGAAAGAGGGAAAGAGAAACAAAATGTTAACGTACCTACAAATCTCCCACCTCTGATTTCTAGGCTAACATTTTTTATTCTTGAGGTTCCTTCATACCCTTAGCATAAATGTAGCCTATATTTACCTCACCTAGTACTTTAGGCTTGTTTCTGAGACAATTTCTGACTCTGTGAGCCATATCGTAAAAATTTCTTTTGCCTTGAACCTGAAGATATATATTGCACACCTTTTGGAATGCGAGGAAGGACAAGATTTGGAAATGAATGGTCCCTGGGCAGGAGATAACATCATCCTACAAGAATCTTGTTGCTGGGCTCTTGTAGGGTCGTAGGGCAGCCCAGCAGCAGTAGCCTCAAGAAGCATGAGCTGGTTGGGGGGGTGGGGGGTGGCAGGGCACCCCACACGCACCCCAAAATGTTCTTAAACATTTAAGAATGGAATACTTTTTTCCACATCGGCTGGCCCATCTCTGTATGGTGGAACTTACTTGTACAGTGGAGTCAGTATAATTCTTTTCTTAAAGGCTAGCCGTTTAATTGAGCAAGCAATTGTTTATACATATACACACAAAATTTTCTGATAACCCCTCTCATTTTTGTTTCTTATGCAAATTGGTGTCCTAACATTGTTATTTTCTAGTTATTACCAAATGGATGTATGTTTTTCAAAGTCTCTAACTGGAATTGATACCTGTTATTATGATGGAGGTACTTTCATTATGGAATGTAGTCTAACTGGAATTGATACCTGTTCATTATGATGGAGGTACTTTTTTGGTAGCTGTGATTAAAAACATAAATAGAAAAAAATCGATAGCAGGTAGACTCTGTTGGTGGCTATTGCCCTTTCTAGGTATTCTTGTTACATTCGTAGAAGTAGTAGCTGAAAACAGGTGAAATAATCTTTATTTCATTCTGTCAGTCACAGCAAAATATTTCAATGTCAGGCTTCTGGCAATATGAGGGCTCTATTTAGCCAAAAAGTCAGAAAGTTCATTGATATTTAGTCTGACTGTAGAGTCTGCAGCTGCTTAAGCAGGCACCACCTTGAGTTATCCTGGGCAAACGTGTGCTGCAAACTGGTAATGTAACTGCTCAAGTTTTAGTAAGGAAAACTTCAACATCATTAGTTGCATGCTGTGAGTGCACAGCTTGGGTGGGCATAACAGGACATGCTTGCTCGATGTTCAAAGCTGACCTAAAGTTCATTTACAAGATGGCAATTTTTGCTATTTTCTGATGTTTCCAAGTGTTAGCTGTTTACTATGTTTGCTTGTAATTATTTGATCGACTATGAAAACAGGAAGGCATTAGGAATGACAGGTCATTAATGAGATGATTCCTTGCTTCATTTCACTGCTGTCTGCGTTACTACCTTGTAAGATAAACCAGCAAAAAGGAAAAAAAACACAAGTGTGGCAATTTCCTATGACAAAATCACTACAGCTGCAGTCGGTATTTCTGAATAAGATAGAAGAGGTGATATTTTAAATAATAATTACTCTCTAAGTTCATACCTCCAATTTCAGCTGCCTGATGGTGCAGGCTGCAATAGAAGCTTAAACTGGCTTCAAGTTTAGTTTTTAGTATTACCTGAGGAGTGCAACCATCGATTCAAATGATTCAGTGTCTATATTAAATATTATCACATTGAAAATAATAGGAAGAGGAGAATATTTAATGCCTTAGGGTGATGTGGCTTTTGTATTATTAAATATTGATTGAGAATGTGCATTTAGGTTTAGGTAGGGTTTCAAAATGAACAAAAAGGATTGAGATTTTCAGACAGGCCTACTCGCACTTTAGGATGTTCTGTTGTCACTCATTTTCCAGGAAGGTAGCATTCCTCTCTCCCAAATTCTTATGCAGATGTCTTAATTGATACAGGAAGAAACCCTGACATCATTTGCTCTCTGCAAACTGTTACCATGCTTAGACAAAATTTTTTGATGCAAGACTAAAGTCTGTTATTTAAGAAGTAAAGTTCAGGGTTTGCCTTTTAATCAGGGTTAAATTCTTGCTTTGGAAATAATACTTTCTTTGGTTAATCAGAAGGAAATTAGTGTTAATCACATAGATTGCCTTTCATTTTTTCTGTTGTTCTGTTTTCTCCAGAGGAGTAACATGTTTGTCCAGAGAGTACGTGCTGCTGACCACACAGTGTAGTCTCCAGATTTCTGTGAGGCTCATGTTTCCCATACCATGTCAGCCAAAACCCTCAGGCCCTATCTTTCTCAAGTAGAGTGATTGTGGGAGGAAGCATGCTTTTTAATATTTTAACAACACATGCTATGGAGGAAGCTGTAGAGACTACTGTCCTTAGATTGGCCCTAACTTGGAAGTAATGCCCTCCAAACATTAATTATCTGAGAATCTAGTGACCATTAAGAACTAATGCAAGGTGCCTTACAGATACATGAAGGAAGTACAGAAAATAAGAGGATAACTTTGTATCACACTACAAAAATTCGAAGTAATTTCTGTTATTCATACATCTGAATCAAAGAGGGGAGCACCTCTGCTTCTGTATCCGCAGAGTATGTATGGCTAGAATGAATCCAAAAGATTGAGGAAAAAACTGTGATGTCTGTAGATGTGTTCCTTTGAGGGCAGACTTCGGGCACGCTTGTTTCTGCATCTTTTTCTTCCTCCAGATCGGTTGCAGGGTCCGCTTTTTATACATTCTCACTGACAGATTTTCTTGTGAAATCATTGCATGTGTCAACATCTCGGGTTAGTTTGGGAATGAGTTTTGGCTTCGTACATAAATGACTAGCCTTCATCTAAGGGAAAGCACCTTCTTTTGGGGCTTGCTTATTTTCTGTAGCTTGGCAAAAGCTCAGACTTGTTTGTAAGTCATTAGAAGTATCATAGCAATGTGTGCCCAGTTGCCCAAGAATGCAGGTGAGCCCAAGCAGGGGTCTGCTATGGAATGAAGGTATGTTGAGAATTCAGTTTCCTGGCTACAATAATATCCCACATTTATTAAATGAAATATGAAATGCAGATGGAAGACATCAGAAAGACGTATGGCCAAGTTTGACTGCTGAAGTGGGTGCAACACACTGATTTATATCAGAGATTAATTTCACTCCTAAATAGAAGAGATTTTGGGGGAAAGAAAAAGAGCGTACCACCCAGCACTGTCAGAATAGAAGGAAACTAATGTGCTAATCAAAATGACTGATGACAAAATAATTCAAATATCCACATATTTTGTCTTATTTCTTTATAAATGAGAGTTAAACTGCTATGTAAAAAGTAGCTACCAAAACTAAAATAGCTGTTCAAGAAAGACTGGCAAGAATTAGCAATCAAATCATTGTACATGTGAAAGTTATTACAGCTAAAATAAAAAAAAAAATTAGATCAGGGTTAATTATAAGATGATGCAGTAGTATAATTAGTATTCTTCCTATGGAGGATTATGGGTCCTTCTAAATGCCCTTTTTGATTGCCTTCTTCCCTTTTTTAATTTCCTCCTTGTCCTTTTTGATTATCTACCCCATGACCCTCAGGGCTCCTAAATGTAATACAATTGAAATAACATTTTTGTTAGAGGTGTTTTTTTTATATAGGCTATTAACCTCTTGCTTACCAAGCACTAAGAAATACTTTTTTGTGAGAGCTCTGCTAACCACAGAGGAACTCTAGTATCCTTGGAGTTTTTATGTAGCGCAGCTTTTTGCCTGTCCTGAAGCAGTCTCTAAGGATCTGTCAGGAACTGATCTGCATGAGAATGAGCAGAGAGAGAAAAGAGAACTTCCTTGGAGTGTATTTTACAGCTTGGCAAGATAAGATCTATCGGATCTTTGATATCTCCAAGGCTGTTTCAATGGTCTAACTGCTAGCAATAGAGTTTAATATAAAAGACTATTGTCAATTATCCATTAACATGATTTTCAGAATTTTTTTTATTTTTCTTTTTTACTACCTTCCTCTATGTAGTCTGTTGAACAAAAGCATCACGTGGGTGTCTTTGGCTTCAGTCTCTTTGCACAGCTGAAAAGATAACACTTAGTATCATTAAGTTTTCTCTTTAGCATGAATAGCATTTTAATGCTTAATGGAAAGGTCATTGGTTTTTTGCTCTGCCAGTAGTGCAAGTGAACTGAGTTACACTAGTTCTCGGTGCATCCCAAATGAGGTATTATAACTGATGGGAGACTTGTAAACAGATGAAATATTTAGGCTTTCTTTATACCAAAGACTGTATTAAGACTTTCACTGAAACATTCACCGTTCAGTCTCTGTATAAAGGCAGTTTCTGTTGTGTTTCTATGCAGGTGTTTTGCCAAACAGATTCATTTAAGTGGTCACACAGGTGGCATTTTAGCACAGTGGTGCTAATATGGTGGCATTAAAGCAGATTCACTAGCATTGGTAGAGAATATAGTGAATCAGATAGAACTTTTAAGAAGAGAGTGTTTTCTACTCTATTAACTTGTGTCAAATATTGGCCAAAAATTTCCTTACCCATTGTCGTTTTAAAAAGCGAGACTCACAAGGAATTAGATGTGAAAAAAGTCAATACAGTTAAGTAACAGTAAATAAAGTCCAATTGCTTTATCAGCTTTGGCAGTGCTTGCCTTAACTGAACAAGTATGAATGTTAGTGTGAAATTGAGTGTGCAGTACATCATGGATACCTGGAGCTGAGCTGAATGACGAAAGTGGGAAGTGATTCTTTGTTTTCTGAAGTAGGGCTGCTGTTACATTCCGTGATTTTCAGCGATGCTGAGGTCTGTATGCTTTTCATTGTTGGCAGAGAAAAAGATCGAGCAGGTACTAGGAAAGCCATATGTTATTAGACATAAGGGTAGGGCCAAGAGAGGAGAAATTAAAAGCCAGTTAAAAAGCACTAATTGTTTTATGTGTTCAGAGAGCTGGGTGCAAGGATACATCATCACGCCCTATTTTATCCCAATGTGAAGGAGTTCATACAAGCTCATCCGAAGAAGAAAAACCAGCAACAAACAACTCTTAAAAAATTTTCTGTACAAAAGTAGTATTAGGTGATGTGTTGGTATTGAATGGTTCTGAAGAAAGCAATCCTAGCCAAAGCTAGAAGAAGCAGCAGAGTTACTTTTCCAAGTGGAAGAAGATACTGATGACACTTTCTAAAAAGTGTCAGAAGTTAAAATTAATACTTTTTGGAATAAGAGTAGGTGCATGTTACTGTGTCTTTTGATATTTGATACACTTTTTGGAGAAAGAAACGGCTTCTTTTTTTTTGCCTAGAATTTTTGAGCCAATAGAATATTTGTGTCTGAGAATGACAACATATATTTGGTATAAGTCATTGGATACCGCATTTAAAAGATTCTTGTATGTCTGTACTCATTTTGAAGTGTTTTAGAATGAAAAGACCAGTTTTTCAGGCTGTCAAACCTGGAAGCCTAGGTAGGTAGACTGCTGGGAAGTTTTCCAGTGTTGCATCTTAGCAGAGATCTGGGGAGTGCTGAAAATTAGTAGCTTGGCAATGGTAGACTATAAAACCTCTCTATTGGCACTTCACAGTTAGAGATAGTTGAACTATGAAGTTCTCAATTACTATTTACCTACAGTCCAAGTTTAGTTCAATTGCTCATCCTATCCTCTCCCCGGTTTTGTCTCGGAGTGATGTAGTACATTTGGTCAGTTTGCATTATGTTTTTGAAACTAAAGTGCTTTGTAGGGACACACATACACACACACACGCATGCAAAACTGCGTGTTGTTCCTGGAATACACCGGCAACTTGCTTTTGAGATGAAACAGCTGTGTGTGCAGAGCTCTCAGCTTGTGTTTCTTGGGACTGGGAGGCCTTTGCCTTGCTTTACTGGGTTATCTCCTTGATTCCAAAATAAATGGCTGCCATTTCCATTTTTCCTACTTGTAAAAAACACCTACAGCAAAAAAGCAAGAAAGAGGAAATATGGAAACAAAAGCACTACTTAAATTCTTCATTTTTATTAGCACAAACAGGGAGACAGTGGGTATTCTCATCATTTTAAGACTTTTTTTTTTTTTAATCTCTGTTAACCAGAACGCTGCATTTTATTTTCTCACAAGATTATGGATAGATAGAGGCTCTCTTGGTCTCAAATACAGCTACATGTTATCATGCAAATCCAACAGAATTAAAGGTTAGGTCTAGACTATGCATATACTGTCTTGGTTAGCCAAGGCTGACCGTGGGTTCAAGTTTGCCACGTGGATTACATCCAAGGTGCCTGGAAAAGGGGCGAGGTTGGGAGTCTACGTTCCAGCCAGTCATCTTCTGTGGCTGAATTTTTGGGTTTGGCGAGCGAGACAACCGAATCGAGACTTGAACAGGATATTTGGTAGTGTGGTGACTGAGGGGCTAACTTAAAAATACAGGTGTAAGAGACCCACTTCAACTGTCTGCTGAGGTAGTTCTGCAACCTGATTCTGCCTTTCCGCACTGTGTTCTAAGGCCTGATAGCCTGAGTGTCAGCTGATGTCTTGTCAGCCTCCAATTCAGTAAGAAACTGGCCTTTCGCTATTCTTTGAGAGAAGATGCTCATGAAGAAAATGAATTAAACCAGTTTTTAAAGTTTGGGGGTTTAGTTTAGTTTTCTGGTTTTGTGTTTTTGGTTTTTCTCTTGGTTTGTGGGGTTTTCTGTGTTCATCTGTGGGTTTTTTTCAATTGAAACATTTAAACCCCCATATTCTGGACTTGAAAGTGCAGTGGTGATTTGCTTATATTCCTTAAAATCTGCTTAATTTCTTTCGTAATGTACTGGTATAATTAAAATGTTTTTTGTGCTTTCTGGTTTGTTGTTAAATAAATGGCGTGTAGTGGAGCTTTATGAGGAGTATTGGGAGGGAACACATACATAGTTGTTAGTCTTCTAAGATGTCATTCAAAAGAAAGATCAGCATTTCATGGGAAAACAGATCCTTCCCTGTGTCTTATCTTCGTTATCTGTGCAGAGGGCATGAAGTTATGGCAGGCTAGGCCCGGGGTTTCCTGGTGACCTGTACTGTCACCACCTGTTTTCCAGGGGTTATGCAGCAGAGGAGCTAAGTTACAACTTGGAAGGGAGATGAGCATCAAGGTCTTCAAAGGCCTAAGTCAGCTGCTGCTTGTGCATCCAAAAGGATGGATTTAATGTATGCCAGGGCTGAAAATGAATACCAAGTGTTCCTTTTGGCAGGGATGCTGCAGAGTGTGTGTTTTTGAAAAGAAAAGCCTTTCTCGGGGTGGGGGGGGAAGTGGTGTTTCCTGTTGTTGGTACCTGTCTTCGTGGTTCGGTCTCAGAATTTGAAAGATAGTTTGATTCCAGCATGCTTTGCTTGACCAACGCAGGCAGATAATGTTTCTGATACCTGGGGTGTTTGCAGCCTTATTAAAACAAAAAACGTCTTAGTCACTGTGTTTGTTGGCGTACTTGTAACCTACACTGCAGTTAGGACCCAGAAGGTGTTAACTTGACACGAAATGGGAAAAAAATATCGTATAAAAGACAATTTTCCCCAGATTGAAACTCTCAAAAGATAAGGAACGCTGCTTAAAACAGAAACCACAAAAGCTGGGAAATTACAAATTACAGTTATTAGTCATTCTTTACTGGCAAGAGGAGTCAATAAAAACCCCCACATGTTCAAATATGGTGTGGCAAATAAAGTGACTTTTCTTAATAGGGGAGGCAGTAGTGCTAGGATCTGTTCATCTCGAAAATGTTGTATGCAATGAGTAGACAGCAGTGGACTGCCATTTTGAGAAGGTTTTGGCGTGCACAAAATTCTTTTATTCCTTTGATAATAACTTGTTATTATAACTGTAGAGTTGCTCTCCTTCTCTAAATTTGCTCTGGCTACACCCTGGGTCTGTCTTTGTGGCTTTCAAATATTGCAGACCTTAATTACGATAATATTGTTACCCATAAGAAAAAGTTGGGCGAACCTTGAGGTCTGCCCAATTTAACAAAAGGTGTGACATTTCAGCAAGAAATTTGCTTATACTCTGGATATAATGAGGAAGATTATTCCCCTGAATGAGGTTAAGTTACTGTACTGTTTAAACAATTTTAAAAAATTATTTAAAACCTTGAGAAGAAGAAAGTTCTCTCTTCAGTATACGGAAGCATTCCAGACAGAAAGAAAGGTACGAGGCTGCTAGATGAATCTCTTAACAAGCTGATTTTTCAGAGATTTTTTTTGTGCACCAAAGAACTTGAAGGGTATGTTTAAAAATTTAAAGCCTTGATATGTTCCGGTTCTGTGGAGCAGCAGAAGGAAGAAGCTTTTTACAGTGCTGTAATTCCCTATCCAGCAGCTCTTTAAATTAAGATGTTTATGACAGCTGTTTGTACTTAATGGAATGCACATACACTTGGTCATTAATTATTGCTTTTTTTCCCCAGTTATTATTTGTATTCAGTGGGTCAGGTGGTTATGATCCTGCTGTTGTCAGTGCAGTGAATGCACTTTAACTTAAAAAAAAAAAAAAAGTAACCCTTCCTCCTCCTATTTATCTTTCTAGTGGCTGAGAATTTTGTGGAAAAATACGCAATAACAGTCAGTTATGGAGCTTTTTTTGTAATGCAGTCATTTAACAGCTTCAAGTTGGCAGTGATCCCATCCACCTTAATCCTCTTCACAGTTTGCAAGCAGTCAGCCGAGAGCAAGAGTGCACTAGGACTTAATAGACTCTAGTGTTTGAACTATGGCATTTGCGTTTAGCTTCCAGAACTGGTCTTAAGTGCCTAGTAAAATTCTGCAGCTTTGCTTTCATTAATTAGGGACTCCCTTCCACTGATTTGTGGAAAACATTGGCTAACATGTTCTTTCAGTTCAGCAAATATTTATACAACTTGTGTATGATTTTTAGTAGTGAACACTGCTTATTTTCAGTACGTCCAAAAGGGACTCTTTCCACATATTAACAAATTCCTTGTCTGACCCCTGCTGAGCATGGCAATTCAGGTTAGGAAAAGGTAAATTTAAATCTTACCGTGTTTTAAAGATTTTTTTTTTTTTTTCTGAACTGTACTTTGCCATATCATCATTTTTGTCATATTTGCCAGGAGTTTGAGTGGAAAATGGAGAGGGGAAAAAAAAAAAAAACAACCAAGAAAAAAACCCCAAAACCAGCCAACCAAACAAAAACCCCAAAACAAACCAGTGGATAGCAATTACTAATTTAAAACAACTGGCCAATACTATTGTTGAGAATCTGTCAGATAAATGAATGTTGTGCTGTGATGGTGTTAGTTAGGAGCCTATCAGGTTATATTTATATGAGCTTTCTGGGATGTATTAGCACCTTTCAAACTTAATCCTATTTATCCTCACCCATAGAATCCCTGTGAGGCAGTATTATCCCTGTAACGCAGATAGGGAACAGAGATTTGAATGCCTGGCTCAAGGACACATTCAAAATCCTTGCCTTAAATGTATAGACAGTATTGCCCATCTGTATGGGAAAATACACATCCAGGTATTCACACGTACACATTTAGCTGCATATGCAAATACCTGTTTTCTGTGCGCACAAATGAAAATGGGCACCAAAGCATTGAATTCCTTTATGGAAACGTCACAGGAGCTGCTTAGAGAATTTCTCCAGTGTTTTTAATTAGTTGTTAGTGGATTCTTTCAAAATTCCCCCAAATGACTTTTTCTTCCTTCAGTTGTCTCTCCTGTGTCCTTTCCTTATCTTTTGATTCAAGTATTACTCTTGGTTGCATTTATGCGGTGCTACTGATGTTACAAAGTAATGTGTTATTTTTGTGTGAAGTGTCTTAGGCAGTAGTTTTCCTAGGTTTCTCATTTTTTAATATATGCAATTGGGAGAAATAAGAAAACAGAAATATGTTAGCTGTTTAAGGATTGATGGAACACTGGGTGCACATCTTCCTGGGGATACTTGGGTTATCATAAATATTTGGACCACAAGAGTGCTGAACTAACTCTGTCCAGTTTTCTGCATTGTGGTGAGATAGAGCCATAGTAATGTCTCTTAAAAAGTCATTTCTAAGGTAACAAACTCTCATGTTTAAGACTGTAGAACACAAGAGCTGCTTGGAGACATCCCGTCATTTTTTAATGCATACAGTAACCTTGATGTAACTCTAATGAGCATGAGTAACTCATTTCCTTTTAGTAGAGCTCATCTTACAGTTTTTTGTTCAGTTTATTACGTGTATTAACTAGTAGAGACATTTACCCAGAAGTTTTTGTTACAGGCAGGCTGTATTATCTCAAAAGTGAGCATGATAAACTGTGCTGTCTGGCTTAAGGCGCATGCCAAATTACATAGTTCTTGCCCAGCCGGTCAAGGTATGGTATTCCATCGCATACTGGTCATGTTGAAGTTAATGGGAGTTTTGTTTGCATGTGGTGTGTGTGGCGGCCCCACAGAACCTCGGAATGCCTCAACTGTAAAGTCCTCTTTGAAAGCAGTTAAAAAAAAAAAAAAACAAACCACCAACCACCTGTTTCATTAGTTGGGTGCCAAATCTGATAGCAGACAAGTTTAAAAGAGGGCAGAATGCTAGATTGGTTGTAGTAAGTATGCACAGTAGTCATAACTTAAATTTTCTCAGAAACAAATATAGAATGGAAAGTGAATCTTCAACTATTATCAATTAGTTGATGTACAGAGGGAGCATTCACACTTTCTATCTTGCCTGGAACTGTATTCCCTAAATGTAAGGTTATGGGAACTCTAGGCACCTTAATTAAATGCCTAAAGTTAAAGTAAATTGCAATTCCTTTCTTTTCGTACCAAGGCAGCTCTGAGTTAGTTGACACGGATAAGCATGGCTGATTTCCATGCTGTGGAGATCAGATCCAGTCTGGGAATTGGCAGCGGTCAGCTACCCCGGCTGATGACCCAACTGAGAGCTGGTAGGGGATCCTCCTGCTGTGAGGATCTGGCTGTGATTTGGCAATCTCCATCACATTTCAGCCAATCTGACTTTTGTGTTTTAGTTGCTAAATTTTCTGTATTCTGCAAAGGATCATAAGTCCACCTCTAAGGAGGATCATCTGTAATTTCAGAGTTTGAAAACTGAAAGCTTTTTTCCTTAAATTATATTCTTTCTATATTTTGTCTTTTTAGGAATAATTCTGTGGGTATCACTGTTACCTAGGGATAATTATGTAGCTTTGTGGTGTGCAAATACAGTAATAAATTAAATGTAAAAAGTATAATCTTATACAAAAGTTTACAAATATTATTCTGTATAATTTTCAAGAGGAACAGCTTTGTTGAAATTGACTATTGTTAAGCAGTATCTTAGATAAACTCAGTGTGCTAGTGCAGGGAATCTGAGAAATCTTCTGAAGCGGATGTCATTTTCTTACTGACTTTTTACCTGTGTACCAAATGGCTCCATTCAGAGCTTTTTTGACAATAGTTGGCAGTCATCTTGGCCCTTTCAGCAGAGACCAGTACTTCACTGCTTAAAATGTAGGAAGTCATTTAAGCACTTCAGATATTTGGATGAGAGTTTTCTTTAAATCAGTGAGACAGCTTATGAGTTAATAGTAAGTTTTCTTGATGAACGAGCCTGAAGAGCTAGGCTTCCTCTCGCCCCCTCTTTAGATCTGGTTCATCTTACTGTGAGATAAAGAGCAGTGGCAGAAGAGACATTTGCCCTGCTGCAGCTTGTTGGATTAAAGAGAACCCTTTGGTATTGAGTGTTGTCAATGCAGCAATTTTTGCAAGCACTAAATTTACTTATAAGAAGTTCTTTTTTAATTGCCCCAGGACAAGCCCTTGCATGTCATGCTTTTGCCTGGAGAAAGTTTTTATATGGAAATACTTTTTTTTTTTTTTTTTAGATGGTACAGAGGATGCCTAGAGTTTGTCAAGCCAATTGATCCTCTAGGGAATGTGCTGACTTTCAGTATGTATGGAGGATTTTTAAAGCAGCTGAGCAAAATCCCTTCTCAGATAAGATGCTTTCTATTTTGTCAGTTAAGAGCATCCTCAAATCGAAATAGCTCAAACATAATCAAATCTCCCTTCCTCAATCCCTTGCCTTCTCCTCCCAACCCCCTACACAAACCGTCCTCAAAAGGATAATCCTGGCAGTGATGTCATTAGAATGAATTTACAGACCAGTGCTCAATTTTCTTGTCTTGAGCTTCAATTGCTAATGCTGTAAATTTGAGCTGTGTATGTAAAAGAGTCAGGTTATGCCTTTTACCCTTGTTTAATTTCCCTGGAGCCCTGAGAATAACTAATGTGGGATTATTTGGATATTTTCATGCCTTTTTTTTTTTTTTTTTTTTAACTGCTGAACAGCTTCATATTGCTTCCAAGCATTTGTAAAGGCTCTTGCTGTGTTCCTGAGGGAACCATTGTCTTCAGGGAGCAAAAAGTTTAAGGAAAGAATTTTGCTGGCTAAATGTGGTTAGAGATAGTTTACAGTTTCTGGGGGGTGTTGTGGACGGTGATATAAAGTACAGAATAGACTGAAAAAGCATTTGTTTTAACCAAATTTCTCTGTTTTCCGAAAACAAAATTTTCTCGTTGTGATGATCCTCAGTGATTTTGACCTCTAGAGAATATTTTTTAATAGTTTAGAAGCACCGATGAATAAAGTTGATCCAAACATATCAAGAATCAGGACCCATCTTAAAAAGACTATCATGTGAACTGACTAGGCAAAGGGAAGAAGAAACAGGCTGAATTTACCTATTTTGTTGGTAGGAGTGTGTAATAGATAGAAATTATGTGAATTTTGCACAGTCACTGGAAAAATTGATGGCAAAACCAGGAGGTGAGTACAGATCCCTCAAGTCTTAGTGCATACTGTTGAAATCTTAACCACGTAACTTCAGCCTGGCAGGTTCAACCATGCTGTGTCAATCATATCAGCTCACTGAAGTCATAGAAACAGGTCTCTTTCCACAGCCTTATGTATGAGAAGAGGGATACATGACACTGAGAGCTTCCATGAGCTCAGAGCACAGAGGGGAAGAAAAGGCTAAAGTCAGTCTGAAGCGTGTGTTGGAAGCAGGATTTTTGCTTGGGGCTTATATCCAAAATTAACTTTCTTTTCTCTGTGCCAAGTTGATGTACATACTGAAAGTGGTAAATACTTGTTTGAAGTGCTCTGCTGCATTTCAAGTTTAATGCATAATAAACAAGAAACCTTTCAGATCTGAAAGAACGAATGGACAAGACTAACCCAGCCAGGATGATTTGAGAGTTGGGAGGCATAGGCTGCTTTGCAAATCACATCCCACAAATCTGTGGGTGAAGCCTGTGTGCATTGCAGGAGGAGGTTTTGGAATGGGTGGGTGTAACACGCATTTACCGTCGTACGCTATAAACAGGAACACATACTTGCCTATTAACAGAGCTGCCAGAAGACTGGAGTAGTAAGTGCAGAGTCCCAGCTGTGCTTTTCTGATTGTTATAGCTGTGGTGTGATTGTTGTTTTTATGTCCAGTACACATATCTATGCAGTATTTTAGAACACTTCTTAACATAACATGATCTTTCCTCCCCTTCTTTATCCACAGCAGGTATTTTCCTACTTTTGAGTAGAGCTTTTAAAGGAAACTCTTTTGACCTCTTTATGGAAGATCTTTCTTACTTAATGGAAAGGTACTCCTAGGTCCAGGATCATGGGAAACATATTAACCTTGCTGTACAATTACAGGCATGCCAGACCCCTAATGTAAGTGAAAAATACATCGAGGTGGTGTCTGTGGTCTATAATTGAATAGTTAAAGCAAACAAAACCTTATCTTAGAATAATAAAAAGGGCCTTTGTGCTGCAAAGTAACTATGTCACTTTTGGGGCATCAATTCAGCATGTCCTTTTTCTCATCTTCCTGAGATGGTAAATACCACTTTTTAGTATCTGTTATAAAAAGCAGATGGACTCCATTCTGATTTGTTTTATGGCTTTATTTAGTGTAATTCACATATCTCATAAGCATTTTTATTATAGAAATTCTAAAATATACTTTAGGTCGAGGGGATATTAACACCTTATTCTATTTCTTAAAACATATAAATATATTATGGGCTGCATTTGAATTCTGAAACATAATCAAGTCTGTGAAGGAATTGAGCTTTTCCACTAGTCCCTGAGTACAGGGATCTGCTGAGATTTTGACTGTACTGTGCATCACCATCATAGCAGTGCAGTGAGCACTGCAAAACAGCTGGCATCCTAAACACATGGAAGCGAAAACAACAGTAGTCTTTAATAAGAAGGAGAAAAGAAAAACTCTGAAAAGTGAGTGTCCAACCAAATTTGGGGTGTAATTATGCTAGATGAGTGCAGTTAGATGAAAAATAAATTTCACTGATTCTGTTTCGGTTTGTTGCACGTAAGAGGCAAGACAACCAGCCCCTGTCTTTAGCTAAAAATGCATAATTTCATGGAGTTTTTATTTGAGATCTGTTTCAATTTATTAATTCTTATTTCTTTAAACAAAAATTATCTAATGGGCATTAAACTTTTTTCCTGTACATGAACGTGTTAAATGAGGCAAGAGTAGGTTGCCCTTTTTGACAGACATTGAGGAAGGTCATAGTTTTCCTTTATCACTTATAACTGACACTGAAAGTGCAAAGTGAGTGAAACTTTACAATTTTTATCACTTCTATTGTGCTGTAGTATTAAATAACTGTTAAAAAGGAGCAACAAGTGCAGTATTCACAAGCTAGCTGAGAGAGAATTAGAAATTTGTCAAACTCCTGTCAAGAAATGTAGTTCACATCAGGAGCAACCAGTTTATTAATTTTGCTGGAGTCGACAGACTTTTCTCCAGAGTGTTCTCCCCTTTCCTGAAATAAGTTTAGTGATTTAAACTCAACTCTCCAGGGGTCTTGGCACTGAAGGAGTCTGAAGTGTTGAAGTGCTACTTGTGCTATATTCAAGTCTCAAATTTTGCATGAACTTCTAGCACAAATCCTTCCCTCTCCTTATTTTCCCCTCATTCATCGAAACTGATGAAGACGACATAATAGAATCTTACTTCTTTTCCTCAGGAGAGCAAAGTAATGAAAAGTTGAGATTCAACCTCAGTGTATTTTGAAATAAAAAAAAAGTTACCCTGATAGGAGACTGCTTGAAAAAAGTGTAATTTTTGCCACAGTCAGTCTCAGAAGAATACTGAAAGGCAAGTGTACAAGCACATTGCAGCTAAAGTATTCAGTTGGGATAAATGAAGTAATGTGTAAGGAATCCATTTTTCTGGATCAAAAATATTACTTTATAAATACTTCACAGAACAACTGAGCAAAGAAAATATGCTTCTTATTAAAAATATCGATGACCTTTCAATTAAACTTAAAATAATCCTCCAGTTATAGTAAGAACCCGATATCCAAAGTTGGCTTCGTTTGATGCACAATGGGCCTAACTCATCCAAGGTGTGAAGTAGATGAAAGTCATTGGGGTGAACCAAGGAGTTCAGTCAGCCTAATAAACTTGCTTTGTGATTTTGAAAGGGCTTGGATGGCAGAGGAATAGCTACCTTGTGAGACAGCTGTTATTTTAAATCCTGTGGAAATCCACAAAACAACACTGAATTGTCCGTACTCAGTGTGCCATTATCTATTCAATACTATAGGATGATTTGAAAAACCTTTAAGAAACATTTATTTTCTGTGTATTCATGGTGAGATCCTAGCACATGTAATAATGTGACCTTAGCACATTATTACATGAACTACTTTTAGAATGGAGGCCCCAATTTCATTTCTAAAATATATGTGGGTTACACTATGAGATGCAGCGTTAAAATTCTGGTCCTCAGACACGTTGTACTGCTTGTCTTGTGATATCTCAGTTGTCTTGATGAAGTCATGAACTGATTGTGAGAGATGCAGTGAGAAAATCCTTGCTTGGAGAGTTTTTGAATTAAGATTGCTGCTATGAGCCAGGCAACCCAGTTTTATAAATACGTGACTGGCTCTTACGTAACTACTTAGTTTCTGTTTGTCTGTAAACTGCAGAGAGTGTTTGGTTTTTGACGATACATAAGCACTAACTTGATGATGCGAAGTACTGCAAAAAAGCCAACCCAGTAACACCAAGGCAAACACAAAAAGTCCTCACGGTAGGGTTACCTGCTTTTTGGTGTGAGATGAATCTTAGCATTTTGGGGTTTGACTGAATGTATTTGTCATACTTTTTTTTACGAAGTTGCTCACATCTTTGCAAACATTACAAGTCTACCTATAGTCAGTCACAGAAGTTACTCAGTGAAGTGCAATCACGCAGGTTGATTGTAAGTTGGAGAAGGAATTGACCAAAAAAAAAAGTGCTTGTAGCTTGCAAGCATATCACCTTGTATGATATTCCTGCTTGTTCTCAAAAGTTAACCTGGACTTCTATTGTGGCTATATTTGGATCAGAGATCTCCCAGAGCGACTTGTATGTCAGAGCAAATGGGGTTGATAAATCACTTGATGGTGTCCTTCCCCGGTGCCATTTCTTCCAGCTGAGCAGGGAAGCCATATCTGTGTTGTATCAGGGGGGATTGTGCTAGTCAAAATGCCATCTTTCAGATAAAATATGTAGCAAGTTCCAATTACTTTGTAACTTTCCTGTATCCTTTTTCATCCCAATTTTACAACCTGACCAGCTCCTTTCCACTGCCATCAGAGTTGTCCATTTGAATAGTCCGTGGATGTGTCTGTTCTTATTAGAAGTGACCATCGTCACAGAGTTGACCAAGCAGTGTTTGTGGGAGGACAGTAGGAACTGCTTAAAGGCACTGGAATGTGGCGCACGCAAAACTTAGTAGCAAGGTGCTCTTTGCATTGACATCCCTGCATCACTAATAATAATCTTTGTCCATTGTCCTCACTTTATCCAGCAGTTAAAACCCTATGAAGCTGAAATTTTGTTTTGGTGTGGATTAAGAGCATCCTTAATGCTCTAATACTGGGTTTCTGTGAGGACTTCCATTTGCCAGAAATTGCTTACCATACACAATTGCCACTGGCTTCAAGGGGCAAAACCAAGTAGCATTTTTATTTGGCCACGCAAAAGAATTACGGTGCTTTGAATACATGAATAAATCGTAGGTGGTTATCTTATACTGACGAGTGTAAAAATTTTATTTCTTATAGAAAGGTGTTAGAAGAATTGTTATATATACTTTTTAATTGGGTAGATTTTGCTTATCTGAAAGAACTCATTTGTGAACGCTCTCTCTCGTCATGAGAACCAGGCAGTTAAGACTGACATTTGAATTGGTAATGAGTTTTTGAATTTTTGAAATGACAGCAGTCTTGATGATCTCTTTATTTCAAGAGAAGTGAACATATTTGACTAAGACCAAAAGGAGGGAGAACGCTTTGCTGTAACTAACCAGCAGGGCATGTTGCAGCATCCCTACTGACCAAGTATTTTGGATGCCAGCTTTGATTTAAGCTCTTGTAAAAAAGAGGGTAGATGCATAGATGTAGATTTGAAGTTCCTGAAATCTGAAACGGTTCTGCCCTTTTCAATTTATTTCTAGATTTTGTTTTAATTTTAAAGAGGTACGTGCACGTAATCATTTGAAAGTACACTTCAGAACATGGTGCTATATCATTTGTTTCCTTTCACCTGAAGAATTCTTGGGGTTTGCTCTCAGACTGACACACAGAGCCTACCTGATGTTGACAAGTCACTCCCATCTCGAGTGATGTAATATTAAACAAGTTTTAATGCATATAGTTATACTAAGTGGAAATCTGGATGATGGAAAGAATTGACATTGCAACTGCTGATACTTCTCTGAAAGAAATGCTGCATGAGACAGGACTGGACAAAGATCCTTCTAGAGTGTGTCCAGACGTCTGTGAGTGATGCCTTTTAGTAGTTTAAATCAGACTAGAACATAAGCTACAGAAAGGGCAGCTGGGTGAGAAGTAGAAGTGTGTAGCTAGTGCAGAAAACTGTTTTCCAGAGTGTATGTGCATTCTGTAAAATTTAGAGAATCTTATGTGGCATATTAATGCTGTTATTTCAAATAGATTCTGCCATATTACACAGTGTATGGTACGATATGCTATGAATGGCTTAATGCTTAACAAGACTGGGTTCTGTGATTGGCAAATATTTGTTACTTCTGTTACTGAATGCTGGAGGCCTAAACCTTAATTGATTAATTCTGTAGATGTAAACACTATATGTAAAAGCAGGTAGCCCACGGCAGCACCAACATTCACCAGAAATGGTTTCAGAAAACTCAGTGGATCAGTAACTCGCGTATTAAAGAAATGTATTTCTTTTTTGGGGGTTTCTTGTGTTATATTTTATGAATGTATACAGCTTCCAGAGTTTTATGGTCATATTCTACTTAGGGACAACTGATGAACAGGTTTTTTTCTTTCTAGTTACAGAAATACTGAGAGGATTTCATTGGTTGTTTCCTGTAGCATCAGTGAGAGCATAGAAGATGGCTATATTCTTAAAGACAACACATTTTATTGAAAGATACTATAGGATAGAATAAGAAGAAAAATAATCTACGCTTGTATCTTAAAATGTGTTCTAAATACAAACCCATTATTTTCCCTTCCCTGATGTAGTAACATCCATCAGATCATTTTAAATCATAACCCAATGTATTTAACTTTGCAATATTTTTAAATAATAAATTCCTATTGCACAAAATGTAAGAAACAAGGACTACAGCTACGCATTCGGTAGTTGTTTGGTTTTGTTTCATTTTGTTTTGGTTTACATATGTGTAAGAGCTTTTAACAGCCTGTGTGAAAATGAAGTCTTAGCTACCTGAAGGCACAGAATTGGAGCATTGAGGCTTCTTTTATCTCCCATCTTGAAGGACTGCCTCTAGGTGAGAACTGGTGTAATGAGGACCGCTGCAGCCTTGTGGTTGCTATCTCAGCTCCTGGGCCTCTATGTGAGAATTTCGGTTTTGCTCTAAGGACAGTTAGATTTCCATGCACTTGGAGAAATGGCTGAAAATGGTTGGCCTGAGTTAATGTACAGGAAGATAACTCCCACCCTCAATTTTTATTTGTAGTTTGATAATTTTCTGGATTTTATGAAAGTACCATGAACTGTTTGAGGCCTGGCTTATGCTTTTAAATGTTAAGTTGCCAGTAGTCTTGAATAAGGTGGTCTGAAAGTCTTGTAAAATAATGGAGAGTGCCATGTAGAAGTAAAGTGTTGCTTTGAAATTACCTCAAAAGTATTCCTGGGATGAGGTGCCCGATGTGGTAGGTCTGGGAGAGCAGCCAAGTACAATGTAATTTTACGCTTCAAACTGGAGGATGGAAGCTATGCTCCTACCTGTACAACAGTACTGTGTACTAGGACCATGGGGTGTCCAGCACACCTATGTGTGTGTGCAACCACATGCCAAACTTGCTGCTTTTACAAATGGTGCTGTTCGATTCTCCCTAATATGAACAGGCAGGGAGTTAGCAAAAATGGTGCTACTTGTTTAATGATTTGCATCTGCTGGCATATTTTCTTTCTCCAAGATTACACTAAATGGAAAAAAAGCGGAACCTGTAGTCAATGAATCGAATGGTAGGAAGGGCCAGCTGTGAGGATTGATTTCCCCTTAGGAAACTATGCACGTTACAGAGCTGCTTGCCTGTATATCTAGTGAAAGTTAAACACATTGTTCCCATTAGCGTGCTGATAGGACAGAGCCCTTAGCTGAAGGAGACTCTGTTCTTCGAACGTCACGGGGAGGAAGAAGTATCGTGCTTACAGTGGTGGTGTCTTGCCATGCTTGTGGCAGTGCTCTCCTCTCACTGGTAACACTAGGTAAAATGATGACTTGCAGTAAGGCCGACAGTTTAAGTGAGGATACAATACTAAGAAAGTCTGTGACAGTTTTTAAGAAACGTTGGTTTTCCTCACGCTTTGTAGTCTATTTCAAGAACTGTTGGGACTTGCTTGGATTTATGCAACTTTGTACATTTGGCTGGATTCTGTCAGTGTAACTGCGTTGCTCTGCAAGACTATTTTGAAATCCTTACTTTGTTATTTGCTCGGTCAATTGTGTAACTAATAGTCATTAAAGCAAAGCTAATTCATGACTTTCCTTTAAAGACTCCTGTTGGAGTCCTGTATGCACTCTTGCATACAGTTCTGAACTGTCTTTGACTTTAAATATGTGAAATACAGTACAAATATGGGATGGATATTTAGCCTGCTCTCTGGCCATGTGTTCTGTGGCAACATTGGTCATGTAAGAACATAACAGCTATTTAATGAAGATTTGTCATTTCATTACTCCCAATCTAAGACAGTCTTTATATTTGCAGACAAATAAAACATTAAAGCTCTGAGGGACCTTCAGTGAAGTTGTACAAGAATGAAGATCATCATCTTTACAATTAAGAGTTTTGTTTGTAATTTTCCCAGATTTGTTCAGTATTTAATCTCACATCAGAGGAAAAAGAAGTCAGCGCTCTGTTCCAGCAGTCGGGTATGATGCCAGCACCTAGTAACTATTCATGTATGAGAGATCCACACATAAAAAGATGACTCTTCAGTCCAGCATCAAATGAGTATTAATCCAAGGTTTCCATACAGCTAGGAACAGACTGTTTCTAGGAAGATTTGAAGCAAGCGGTTGCATGTGGTCAGTTGTCCAGAACAATATTAGGGGGAAATGGTTTGTTCAATATTAATATCAAATGAGAAGTTAGTATTTTAATTTTGGGCTAGCTGTAAGTGCATCTATAATAACAACAGTATCATCATCTCAGCCTTAAACATGAACACTTGGATATTGAATTTGTTTCTTAAATTCTTGTTTCTTTTGGAGCAGCTTTGGCATCAGAGCTTTGAAATCAGCTTGGGGTCTGTTAAGAATTTTTTATTTGGGAAAAATCTAGAAAGAATAGGGAATTCTTTTAACTGAGAATAGTACAGGTAACTCATGATAGTGGTTTTTTCTCTTATGAATACTCTGTAACTTCGAACCAATTACAGTCATTTGTATTCACATTTCACAGGTGCTACTATCATTTTAAGGGGGTATTGGGCAGGGGAGGCTGTCAGCTACTGAAAAATGAAGTCATAAAATGCCTAGATGGTGCAGCAAGTCACTCTCGGAATCGGGAAGCTGGTCTGAGTTGCAAAGGCTAAAAAGGTCATCTGTCTCAATAAAATAAGATCAAAAATCCTTGGGTTTTTAATCTGTCTCAAATATCTTGCATCTGTATTTGAGTAGAAAGTAAAACAACTGTGTTATGGAAAATTTTCTGTAGCTACTTCTGATATAACCATGTGATTCTAGGAATAAGACTAAAGCAACACCTCAAAAATAAAACTCTGGATAATGCTCTGATAGAACTTAGGTATAAGAAACATCTGTGAATCTTAGGAGAGCAAGGCTGGATTTTTTCAGTACTGAAGCATTTAGGTCAATCTTGATTCCTGGGACTGTGGTATATGCCTATGGACTTGAGAACAAAAGTATGATCCAGACCTGCTGAAAAACCCTTTTTTTCGCATGGTGAGCTCTTTCCTTTTCCGTAAAAGCTGTGAACAAGTCTGGGAAAAACTGTAATATTATATTAAAAAAATACGGTCATCATATTTGAAGGGGTTTTTTTATTTATTTAAAAAAAGAGGGGGGGGGTTCATCCTTTTTTTTTTCCATAATTATGGAAAGTTTCCTTGTTCTTACATGCCTAGTGGATGTTGTCCTTGATCCTTGCTACCCTAGCACATAATTTATTTCTCTTTAGAGTGAACTATAAGCATCAGTGTCCATTAGCAATTTTTGAAACAAAATACCAAAATTACTTGGAGCACTTCCAGTAATGTGGGCTGGTCATCATTAGCAGCTCTTCTGTCCTAGACAAGGACACTGTTTTGCAACATAATTTTCTGTGGTTAAATTCATTAAAGTTGTATTTACAGTACTTCTATGTGTTATTTTTACCTTGGTCGCCATAATCAAGGGCCTACAAAGATGACAAAATTCCTTCAAGCCAGGGGTCCTTACAGACTTTAATATAAACCATTATTAATGTTTCTAAAAGAATGAACTCCTTTCTGAATACACTCAAATCTGTTATTCTGCTTTGGTAGGTTCTCTGCAAGTGCCCGAGTGTTACATATAATCTTCCACCTTAATTGCTAGGTTTGTATAGTGACAGAGTAAAAAAGCAGTGGAGTGACAGGATGAAACACAGTAGGATGCAAGCTTGTAATACATTTTCTTTCTGACTGTACACAATATATCAGGCAGGAGGCTTAGAGTTTAAAATTTTAACTTTTTTTGCCCCAAGATTTCTGATCCATCATAGAATGACTAACTTCCAAAACACGCTAGAGCCATAACGCTGGCTTGAGGAAACGGTAGAAGAAAGTAAAGAACAAACAAACAAAAAACCACAAAACAAAAACAAACCCCTATATATTTATAGATACACACACCTATATGAGCAAAGCAATATATGCATATACCATCTATATAGATATACTGTCACCAGACCAATGTGAATCACCTGATTTTGGTACAAAAAGCAAAGCAAAGGAAACACAGTGGTGCTTAACAGAAGTCCTGGGATTTAGTTATGAGCTTTGCCAGTGATGCATGTGTTTATCCATACAGACTTCTGAGGAAGAGTTTTCTTGGAGGTTTAAGAAAATTGCACTCAAGAATATCCTCCTTTGATATTTTGCAGAGTAATGTATTCTGCCAGACAGGGGACTTTTTACTTATCTTTCTGTACATCAAAGTATGTTTTCCTCTTGAAATATGGGAAGTCGACAACTGTACAACAGCAGCAGGGATCTGGGTTCACAGAGTAAGCAGTGTTTCATTATCCTTCTTTGTTTGGATGGGTAACTGTGAGAAATAGCTTATGATGTATAAAATATCTGAGTCTCTTTTTGTACTTGAAGACATTGTTATCTTTATTTGAAGTTGACTGGTGAAGGTCAGTCAGGCTAACCGCTTGCAAAAGAATATCCTGTCTCTGTTGGTAGATACTCTTTTCAAAGTTCATTGCATCCAGAAAGCTATTTTTGTAAATACCACCCATCATGGCAAATTACATATTGTTAGTGGGAGGGGGAAAAGGAATGGTGTATGAATTCTTTTCATTTAAAAACATGGATTGTTGTTGCAACGAGCATTGCATAGCAACAATGAAAAGTCTAAGAAGTTAATTTGTTTAAGATTTGGTGTTGATCAGGAATGTCAAATTGCACTGCTGAAGTGATAAATTCTGTGATAACTGTAATACTGAAACTTTCACTCACTGATAACCATGGCAGTGATATATTGTGGTATTTTCATGACATTTCCTTTGCTTTACTTTGAAGTCTAGTTGGGTAAGTCAGGAAGTCTTTTTGTATTAGCAACACTGAAGTTAGGGCTGTTTCTTCCTCTCTTTATTTTTTTTATTTTCTAAATAAGACTGGAAAGCTGGCTGTTTAGGATAGTGCTAATAGTGGCAAGTGGTCACATACTACTCCAGTCTATCACATTTTGAAATGAAGCCCATTAAAAAATGGGATTTTACATTAAGTAACATTTTGAAAGGAACCAGTAGGTTCTTTGTGCTCCACTTACTAAAAATAAATAAATCCTTGTCTTTCGGTGGTGTATTAGGTTTAGGTTTGATTATATAGTGTCTACTCAAATCTGTGTAAATTGATGGTCCAGTCCCAGATCATGCCTAATCTTGTGAAGAAAATTACTGATGTAAGTTGGACTTGCAGAATTAGTTTCTCAGGAGATCCTGTTGATTTCGAAAGAACTGATGCGTAAGTCTGCATAAGACTTCTAGGATACGGCTCATAGGAAAGGCATTCAAATATATACGCAAGTGGGAGTTAGCACTGGCCCAAAGATCTTGTAACTCCCCTTTTTTACGTTAAGTAGTTTTCAGACTGGGTTGTTTGGGGGTTTTTTGGTCATAGTACACTCATTTCTAGGAGATTATTATACTTCTTGAATGTTCTGAATAGCAGAGTCATTAGCTTCCTGCATTAAAACTGATCGCAATGATGTAGGAAGGTGTTGCATACTTAATATTAGTATTTAAAGCACTAGTTATAATGTATCTAACCTACGGAACTGTTTGGATATGCTGGTACATTTTTTGCTCAGTTTTTCTAGCTGCTTAAGAGTTACTGGTGTGAAAGGGAAGGCTCCTTAAAAATTCACAACTCGTTTTAACATAAGTAAAGATTCCTGATTAATTTAAATCTAATCCTGTTGAACTCACTGGCACCATTTATCCTTGTTCCACCAGACTGCAGTTAGTCACTGTACTGTTAGTTCAAAGCAAAATACTTTGGTTTCACTGCAACTACCAGTGTAATTATGAAGAAGATGCAAACACCCTACATCTAAGCTGTTGTTTTAAAAGGTTATCTAAAAATATCTGCCTAAAACAGCTAAAAGACCTTACCAGATGGTAATCAGTAATTATTATGGAAACATCTGATTGGGAAAAACCCACCACTCATCTCATATAAAAAAAAAATTAGGTAGAAAAATATAAGCACTAATATTTCCATCACTGTTTCATGTATCAGGGCAAAGTAGGCCCTCAGTCAGCGAATACAGCTAAGTCTGTTTTGTGCTGTGGCAAATCCCATTGTGAAGAGGCTGTGAGTAATCAGAAGTGACAGCATAAGCACTTTCTGTTCAAAGTGATTTTACAGAAAGCATTATTTTCTGAGAAAAGTACACATATGGCTCCCATAATGCTGAAAGAGCACTGATGTTTCCATTTATTAGCACTAGTGTTGGGAGAGGAAGTTTGCAAATGGTGTTCAGATTTAAGACCTTTTTCTCTGCATTTCCCATTCCATAAAGCATCCTTAAAATTGTAGGAGCTGGCCAGATAGGCAAGGGTGGGGCGAGTACTTCTGCCAAGGGAATGTTAGGACAGTTTGTCATGATGAAGACTCTGTCAGGAGCTGTACGTGCTGTTCAGTGGTCACTCAAAAAGTCAACAGCAGCAAAAATGCTCTTCCTTGGTGGAAGAACAAAAGTTCTAATGACAGCTGTAATTTCAAATTCAAAGGGTAAGGCAGACGTTTGGAAAAACCTGGAGAGAGAGGGTTTTGCATTCATACCAAAGAGCGCACAAGGTATTGTTTGTGCATTTTGATGTAGATACCTCACATCTCTCTGCTGCTTCTCGTTCTGCCTCTCTTCTTGCCCTAAGCTATGGTTCCTATAATAACGCTTACCTCCTTGACGCATGCAGCTGTCAACCTGAGCCAACCAGTAACGATTGGACTGGAATGAAAATCTGCGAAAGCTGGCTCTTACAAAAATAAAAATTTAAAGGATGACTTTGCCCCCTGTAGTAGCTACTTATGTAACTAAAAGGTTTTATTTTTGTTATGTTTGAGGGGGGTGGGGTGGGGTGTGTGTGTGTACTTATTGCTTACCCTGGCTCTACAGTTTGAGGCTGTAGCCCTAATTCCTAGCATAAGCAGTGTGCAGGTTTGGCTGGGACCTTTCAATTTAAGTCCGTACATAAACATAATCAAGTTCTAGTATTCTGATTTTTGCAAATTGCTTACCAATGTCTCACATTTACAAAATTATACAAATGAATTGCTCATAACTTCTCTTCCTAAAGCCTGGAGCCTCTCAGCTTTTCTTATCGGGGAAAAGAAAGGTGTTCCAGTGCTCACATGTGTAGAACTCAGTCGCTCAAAACCAAAAGGCCAATAGCAACAAAAGTGCAATTAAAAAAAAAAAATCCTCATGACATTTATGTCAAACTTGATAGCTACATATTTGGGGTTGGCTTTGTGGATTTATTTATCTACCAAAACCATGAATGGTTTGAAACCTGTTGGCTTCAGAAGTTAGCTCTAAATTTGCAAATAAGGTATCTATATTTTTCTGAATATTTATAACCTACTGCCTCCCTGAGATGTTCCACAACAAAAAAGCCTGAAATAAAAGCCTATTTTTTCCATAGTAATTTGTTTTTGAAAGAGGTGGTTAAAGGAATTAGGAGGGTAGCTAAGGAGATTCAGGTCTCTCTGTCTTTTGTGAATAGTAAGGCAAACAATTCCAATTCCAGAATTTCATTGCAGGCCTTAATCACAAATGAAATGTTTTAAATACTTGTACTGCTTCCAGTAACCTCTTTCTTTTCTCATAAAATTCCCCCCAAGGAGAGTGAAGCTTAAATACTGAGGGGTCCAAGTACAGCACCATTTATCTACTAAAGTGGAGACAATATTGTTTGTATTCAAGCATGAATTCCGATGACATTTACCAGAGTTAATTTTATCTTTATTTGGTATTATGAATTTTGCCTCATTCTGTTCACTCTGTTGCTTTTTTTTAAAATGCCTCTCAAATTTCACTGGCACTGGACCATTGTTGGTGATTGCCGCCACATGCCTGTCTAGCATAAAAACGTCTTTATTACTTCACAAAGTATACATTTAACAGCTTGGAGATATTTGCATCTGGCTTGGAATTGTGGCAAGTAATACTCATATTGAGAGAGCTGTTCATTTGGTTTTAATGAGCGTAAGCTACAGCTTGCCGTCAAGGAACTACTTGAACTTAATAACATAGTAAATGAATCGTTGTACTGCTCAAATCTGTTCTGTCTGGGTAGTTTGATGTGCAGTAGTTAATATGAGTGTGGGAAAATTTTTAACCATGGAAAATAAAAGGGAAATTCCATAGTGATGTTGGTATCTTCTGTTTGCATCAGCTTCAGTTTTAAAACAGCAGCATGTAGATACGCATTCCAACAACAAAATTTAAGCAATACATATTGAAATACTTACTGATGAGGTGTAAGGAGAGAATATACCATTAAAGTCTGCATGCAAAGAAGGGAGATCCTCCCACCTCCAACATACAAATAATTGCAATTTTCAGTCCTCTTTTATAGTGGCCGCTGTGTGTCTGAAATAAAATAGTTTAATGATGACATACATGTCAAAAGAATTTACTCAGGGGTCGGTTTGCTAACATTGGTATCATTTCTTTCCCTACAGGTATTTCTGTAACAAAGAAGACTCATACATGTAAGTAATGCCTTTTGATTTGGCCTTCTCTTACAAATGGAATTCACGTAAGGCTGTGCTGTGGCACTCAGACTATTAGGTGTTGGTCTGGTCTGAGAAGGCTCCATTTTAAAAATCATGGTGGGTTTTCTGCGGTTCCAATCCTGGCCTGAAATGTCGTCTAAATGACTATACTATGTGAGTGCTTGTATGTGTGTGTGTGCGTTTGCGTATGTGTTAAATCAGAGGGCAGAAGAAGAAAGCTGTGAAGAAAGGCAGAATTCCTTATTCTATTATGTATACCTTACAACTAGCAGATAAGTAATGTATCCAGAAAATACAGGTGAGGAGAATGGTTATACTTTTATATGTTTGTTCTATATGCAGTATGATTCAAATAAAAAGAAATTATTTAATTGAAAGTCTTCTGTCCCTTCCTATGCATTAATCTGTAAGGTAAATCATTCTGTGCTTGTGCTTAAGGAGCTCTTGATGAAAATGAGGAGGTTAGTTTGGCTCTCAACCATATAAACAAACAGTCCTCATAAATGGCAACCTTGGAAATGGATGTGGATGTGTGCATTTACTTATGTTTACATTTATTCCAAATCTTCTTGAAAGACGTCATTATTGGGGATCAATTCTCATCTACTCTGCAGTAAGTTAAAAGCAGAATTCCAAGAAAATGTTATGATTTGTAATTGAAGGAGATATGTTGAGATTCTTCTGATACTGTGGAGATTTGGAAATCTGGTAGTGCAGGAATTGTACTTGCCCAGGATCTGAAACAGGAGTAGCCTAAAGCTGAGGCTGTTAGTCTCATGAAAGCCTTCTAACAAAACAGGTGGTAGGATGCACAATATTTACAAAGATACATGCATTTTAACAGGGTTGTGCATTTGAAGTATGTTCCCTGCAGCTTCCAGGGTTAAAGTGGTATCATAAAGTGTCTTACATTAATTTCATTCTTATTTCATTCCTGGTTTTAAAATATTCGTCTAATGAAAAATCTGACTTGAGATTATGAATTCTCACCATACAGAGTTACAAAATAGAGTTGCTTGACTTCAGAATTTCAGATGAGACACTGATTTTTATGAGTTCTGAAGCAAATGTTAAATGTCACGGACTTTTGGAGTATGATGGTCCTTCTCTGCTTAGATGGGCTTGCTGCTTAATGCATTCTTGGGGCCGGATCCTCTTTGGCTGAAAGCACGTATGGTTTCCATTGAACTTAATGGGAGCTACAGCTAGGCATCTGAGGGCAGAATTTGACCCGTACGTTTTTGGTGAATATTTGAGCTCATGCTGACTGAGATTGATAGTACAGGAGACTGAAGTCCTCTGTATATCCGCAGGCCAGGCATTGTACAGACAGCTTCCTTGCACAGCCTTGCCCATGAGCTCAACCCTGGCCTGGAGCGACCACCCTCTCTAGAGGTGGTAAGTAATTCAGTATTTATGCTAGCTCAGTCTTAGGCCTCTCTTGTATAGAGGCTAACAACTGTACATGGTGGTTTGTAACGCTCCACCTGGAAATCAGCTGACATCACCCTATACATTTTGTACACAGCAGTGCCATGTACTGACCTGCTGGAAGAGTCACATCTCCGGTTCCAGTACTTGACGCTTTTTGTAGGGAAGATTAAATAGTAACCACAGACCTCAAGAGCGTAGGAAATACGCTCTTAAGCCATGCCAGACTGATAAAGAGTTGTCATCGTTTATATCTCAGTGGATGCTGTGTTTGAGGCCTATGATGAAAAAAAGATGCATTCATCAACTGTGTTAGATGATTAGCTGCTGTTCACTATATATGGCCTTTAATCTAGTTAAGACAGAAATTAGGGTCCCAGCGTATTCTATGCTGAGAGCTCTGTTTGTGCTCTTCTAAGAGAACTGTCAAAGAGTAGTTCCCCAATTTGTTAATCAGTTGTCATGCAATTGCTGAAGCATGAACAAAAAAGTTCCCTGAATAATGGGAAGATAAGCTTGCCCATTAAGAAAGGATTAAAAGAGAAGGAGCAATATGCTGTAATTGGCATGATGAAAATGCAGGCTACGTTTGCTAACAAATATGTATGAGTTTTCATTCAGTTTTGGTTGAAGTTGTTTTAGAATTCATTCCTGTTATGACAAATTCTCATAGAGCAGGAATTAATGTAAATTGTGCATCTTTGGCGTTTCAGCATCACACACGATAAGCTTTTTTTTTTTTTTTCTTCATTGCCTAGAATTTTTTTATTATTGAATAGAAGAAGTAGACATCAAAATTCACAATTTTGGAATGACATGGAAAAAAATAATTTTATATAAACACCTAAATGCAAAAATTACAACTCAGATCTGAGTTGTTAGAAACTAAAAATGACAAGGATTTTTTGTGTATCAAGTTGATCTAGAGCTTTCCTATCACTCTATATCAGTGTATACAGCGTATCGAAATTAAGTTGCATAGAGTAGGATTTCTGCAAAGAAATTTCAAAAAACATTGTCACAAACACTTTGTGAAGTGTATATACATTGTCTGCACTGCTGTTTAGAAATATGGATGAAGTCTTCTTATTCCAAGTTTACAATGCATGGCATATGAGCATGTTGACTGACTCTAAGCTAGCACTTATTTCTAATGACCTTTTTACTTTTGGTGGAGTATAATGCCAAAAAGTTTGACACACTGTGCATTTGAAACATCAGATTAATCCTTTTCAGACTTCATCCTAATAGCCATTTTAATTGTGCAGGTTTTGAAATCAGTGGTGGTCTGTCTCCACTACATTGTTCTTCCTGGTTTTCTTGTTTGAGATTTGGGGTATATTTTACCCCCTTCTTGGCATTGCAGAATTTTCAGAGTTGGAAGGGACCTCTAGAGATCATCTAGTCCAACTCCCCTGCTGACGCAGGAATGCCTAGAGCACATTACTCAGGACTGCATCCAGACGCGTCTTGAAAATCTCCGGAGAAGGGGACTCCACAACCTCCCTGGGCAGCCTGGTCCAGTGCTCTGTCACCCTCACCGTAAAGAACTTTTTTCTTGTGTTGGAATGGAACTTTCTATGTTCCAACTTGTGCCCGTTGCCCCTCGTTCTGTCACTGGGAACCGCTGAAGAGAGTCTGCCTCCATCCCTCTTCAACCCACCCTTTCGATACTTCTAAGCAAGAATAAGGTCTCCCCTCAGCCTTCTCTTCTCCAGGCTAAAGAGTCCCAGCTCTCTCAGCCTTTCCTCATAAGGGAGGTGCTCCAATCCCCCAGTTGTCTTTGTTGCCCTACGCTGGACTCTCTCCAGTAGTTCCCTGTCCCATTTGAGCTGGGGAGCCCAGAACTGGACACAGTATTCCAGTTGTGGCCTCACCAGTGCCGAGTAGAGGGGGAGAATGACCTCCCTCGACCTACTGGCCACGCTCTTCCCTATGCAGCCCAGGATTCCGTTGGCCTTCCTGGCGACAAGGGCACATTGCTGGCTCATGGGTAATTTACTATCTACCAGGACCCCCAGGTCCTTCTCCTCAGACCTGCTTTCCAGCAGGTCCACCCCTAGCCTATACTGGTGCCTAGCATTCTTCCTCCCCAGGTGCAGGACCCTACACTTGCTCTTGTTGAACCTCATTACGTTCTTCTCTGCCCAGCACTCCAGCCTGTCCAGGTCACGCTGGATGGCAGCACAGCCCTCTGGAGTGTGAGCCACCCCTCCCAGATTGGTATCATCAGCGAACTTGCTGAGGATACACTCTGTCCCCTCATCCAGGTCATTGATGAATACATTGAACAAGATTGGGCCGAGTGTTGACCCCTGGGGGACACCACTGGTTACAGGCCTCCAACTTGACCCTGCTCCATTAATCACAACCCTCTGAGTTCTGTCACACAGCCAGCTCTCAATCCACCTCGCTGTCTCCTCGTCTAGCCCACATTAGACTGTGACAAAAGTGTTCTGTCAGTTGAAACTGAAGTACTGTGCTGATGACAGGTGCTTAGGTCATTTCTGAATCAAATAGTAGTTCAGTGTTCGTACACATCCAGTATACTGCTGAAGAAGCATGTCTTCCATAATGTGACTAGCTAAATAAAACCTGAGAGTTTTTCACTCTTCTTGATACAACCAATTTTATCTAAGTATTCTGTTTTGTTAGCTACTTCTCCACATCCTCCCTTTAACGGAGTTTGAGCTTTACAAAACCTGCCATTTTTAAACAAGGAGTGTAATACTTTTCCAAGCAGCACTAAGGGAATAAATTTTGTCCACCCCAAAATGCGTTTTTTCCCTCAGCAGATTAAACAGGCTTTTGAAGTAACAATTCATGCCTTCTGTCTATCTGTAGAACTCTTCTCTCTTGGGCTCATATGGCGATTTGTTAGGTTAACCATCACTTTATATAACCTTTAGTCCAGCTAAGTGAGATTGTAGAAGCCAAGTCCCTATATCATCTTCCATACAAAGTGGGACTTTCACACTTAGATTCTTTTCTGATCATTTAATTTGCACTAATATTTGTCATACATCCCTCTTCCTTTGATGTCTCATGCTCTGAATAGAAAAGTACTCAAAGTGAGTGGTAACTTTGATGCACAGCTTCAGCCTTTTTGCAAATTCAGACAGGCATCATTGTATCAATGATAACAAAGATCTGAAATTCTGGGGAACAGAAGGCTGCGAAGGACCTGGCATTTAGTACCTACTGACTTGGGTTTATGCTCAGTCCTGAAGCATGTAGTATTTAATTTCTGACATCTTAAATCTAAGTCTTGCCATACTTCATGCAATGAGTTTGATGGCCTCTACTAGACCACTTGTGACTCAGAACTATCACTCAAATAAATCAACTTATTTTTCTCCAGGACGTTTTTATATCCTGGGCACTGACTTTCTTAAATGAATTAGACTTGACTGCCTATCAAAGTAAGGGGTGGTTTCATGCGGATGCACCCGGAAGGTTAATATTGTAATGAATCTGCAATGTAACGGAACCTTCTTTCTCTCACTATTTGAATTGCAATGAACCACAGTCAGAAGCTTCAAAGGAGTTTGATTACATAGCTGGAGTTCATATCTGCGTAGAGGTGCAGGAACATTCAGTTATTTGCTTACCTGACGTTTTTAAGGTTTTGCAAGCCTTCCTTTCACATGATTTTCTGTCCATGTCTCTACAAAGCCATGCAAGAGTTCCTCCCATCCATTGGTACGTTGTTCTGCAGCAGAAAAGAATCAGGAGCCCTAGCTCCCAATGATACATACTTGTCAGTGCAGAGACAGGGACCTTTGGGGTTGCTCTTACCTGGACTAGATTAAGCCAGGTGCTGCCTTGAACTAGGGGCTGCTCATTGCATTTAACTTTCCAGTGACAGTGCACCTACCAGACCAGTGTCACCACACACTGTGGAAAGTGGCCCTTTGCGAGCCGAGTCCAAAACTGTTTGACAACTGCTTACTTCATGCACTTAAACTAAATTATCACCATTTGGAGAGAAAGAGCATGCTTCTTTGGGTAGTCCCAGTGATGGATAACCAAGTACCTCAGTTCCTATACTTGGACCAGCTCACTTTTCAGGGAAATTTAAGATTAAGACCTACCAGCCCAGTTTGTTCTCTCATGCCTTTATGATAAGGATTTCCTTTACTGATAATGGAACTTTTTACTTGTGCTACTTTGCCACTATTCTTTCCTAAATCTCTGACTCAAGAAAGTCAGACATTAAAGGCTGCTGCGAAATGGTGTTCAAAATGTGCATCTCATTCTCCACTCACAGCAATCTAATCAGTTAAGCTGTTGGGAAGTTCAGCTTCATAGAATCATAGAATGGTTAGAGTTGGAACAGACCTTAAAGATCATCTAGTTCCAACCCCCCTGCCATGGGCAGGGACACCTCCCACTAGACCAGGTTGCTCAAAGCCCCATCCAACCTGGCTTTGAACACCTCCAGGGATGGGGCCTCCAGAACTTCTCTGGGCAACCTGGGCCAGTGTCTCACTACCCTCAGAGTAAAGAATTTCATCCTAATATCTAATCTAAATCTACCCTCTTTCAGTTTAAAACCGTTATCCCTCTTCCTATCACTACACTCTCTGATCAAGAGTCCCTCCCCAGCTTTCCTGTAGGCCCCCCTTTAGGTACTGGTAGGCTGCTATAAGGTCTGCCCGGAGCCTTCTCTTCTCCAGGCCGAGCAACCCCAGCTCTCTCAGCCTGCCCTTATAGGAATGGTGCTCCAGCCCTCTGATCATCTTCATGGCCTCCTCTGGACCCTCTCCAAGAGGTCCATGTCCTTCTTATGTTGGGGGTTCCAGAGCTGGATGCGGTATTCCAGGTGGGGTCTCACAAGAGCAGAGTAGAGGGGCAGAATCCCCTCCCTCACCCTGCTGGCCACACTGCTGGGGATGCAGCCCAGGAATGCGGTTGGCTTTCTGGGCTGTGAGCACACATTGCCTGCTCATGTTGAGCTTCTCATCCAGCCATACCCCCAAGTGCTTCTCCTTAGGGCTTTTCTCAATCCATTCTCCGCCCAGTCTGTATTTGTGCTTGGGATTGTCCTGACCCATATGCAGGACCCTGCACTTGGCCTTGTTGAACTTCATGAGTTTTGCACAGGCCCACCTCTCAAACCTGTCCAGGTCCCTCTGGATGGCATCCTTCCTTTCCAGCGTGTCGATGCCCACCACACAGCTTGGTGTCATCAGCAAACTCACTGAGGGTGCACTCAATCCCAAGATCCATGTTGCTGACAAAGATGTTGAATAGCACCAGTCCCAGTACCCAACCCTTGAGGAACACCACTCATCACTGCATGCCACTTGGACATCGAGCCATTGACCGCAACTCTTTGAGTGCGGCCATCCAGCCAATTCCTTATCCACCGAATGGTCCATCTGTCAAATCCATGTCTCTCCAATTTAGAGACATCTCAAACATATGTGTGTCGAATACTTTGCATTGCTTCCTGAGGTAGAATTAGGCCAGGGCAGCTATACCTTCTCAGTATCTGGACAGGTTTGGTGTGGGCTGTCACATTTGAGCATGTTACCACTTGTTGTTACCTACTCCCTGAATTACCGTGGGTTTTGACACTCGCTTCCTTATTCTGTGTCACTGCCTGATAACGTGTGGTACTGCCAGAAACAGTGTCTGGTAACTGTGCCTTGTCAATTATATTGTGGTCAGTACAACAGCGAGAAAGCCACTATCAGTGATCCGTGGACTGATTTTGTTCATCCTTTATTATCTGTGTTTGTTTGTAATGCAAATAGATGTACCTGGGTATCATATTCAGCATTGTCTATTTTGTATTTTCATAACCCAAGATACATCCAGATTTAACAGAAACTATTTATACCAAAACCCTCTATAGATTAAGGCTCCTTTGTAACTCCAAGATAGTTGCCCTTTATTTCAACCTTCAGACTTCTCTGCTTTTTGTGATTTACCAAAATAGTTATTCTAGAGTAATTTTTCTTAAACAGTTATGTCAGTAGGCATCTCTGTATGCATTCCTTAATTTTGGATTAAATACTCCTTACTTACACTGAAATTATCCTTTCAGTTAATTTCTGTAAGATACAAAATGTTTCCAAACCTAGGTGCCGATTTTAATGACGTGAGCTCCTGCTGGAAAACTAGGTGGGGACTGCGTGCTTTTAATTTTTATCACTAAATAAAAGCATTTGCATGAAGAGCTGGCAGCTTTGTTGGCAAAGGGTGGAAGTAAACCCACCCCTTCTGCTCTCCGAGATCCCACACCAAGCACCTATCCCAGCCCCTTCCCTCACTCCCACATCAAGCTCTGGGACTATTCCTACACTCATCTTGTAGTAGGTATTGGTCTAGAGAAGTATCTTGACTCTGTGTACTTCAGTAAGACTTACCTTTGGGATAAGTGGTCAATTCACCTTTCAAGTTTACACTGCAGTTGGAAGGTTTGATTATACCAACATGATTATACCATGTTGTTCACCAAAGTTCTACAAGCATATTAAGGTTTGCAGCTTAACTGAACCCAAGACCTGGATTTCTGTTTTTCTCTGATTTTCCTTTCCACGTTATATTTATAGTCTCTGCTAAAGATTTCTTGAAGTCTGTTAGTTATTTTGCTTAATTGTATTAAAGGTAAAATAACTGTGATTTTTTTTTTTTTTCTGATCTGATTTATAATTAGTAAGTTTACTGTGCATTGTGCTGTCTACTTCCTCATGTGTTTTGTGTGCTGGCTAAAGTAAATAAATGATACTTTTCCCTCACAAAACAGGAGCCTGCAGAAAACTGATGGTTAACAGGATCTGCTGTTAGCACCAAGGCCTAAAGAGAACAGGTGAAAACTAAACCCTGTCCCCTGAGGCCAATAAAATAGCTGTTTGGTCCCCCGTGTGGAACCTCCTAATAACTTTACTGGGCAGCCTTAAAGATCCCTTGGGGGCTTCTCTGCAAGAGCACTCCCTCTCTTTGTTCAGATTGCTTATTAAAAATGATTTTATAATGAAGTTGCCTCAAATAGAAGCTACTTTCCTACTTGTCCTTGAAGCACTGTTTGCCCTGGTGAAGAATCCGAAGACAACTATCTAGGGCTTTTCTCTTGTTCAAAACTTTTACTGAACTACTGTTACCCTTGATTTCTTTTATTTATTTTTTTTCTTTTTTCCTGTGAGCCAAAGAAAACCTCTTCATTAGCAGCTAGATATTGTACCTTTAATTCTACTTTGAAGCCATCCCTGTAAGAAGTTTGTTTTGGGTGCCAGCATCATCAATCGATCAGTTTTATTCCCTGCCACACAAAACACTGTCAATGACTTGTTTGTTGCTTGAGAGAGAATGAATGTTGCCTTATTGTTGTGGTGGACGAGTTATTGAGTACAGGGGCAAAGATGAAGGCATTTTCAAGTAATGAGGAGAGGAGGGAATATTTTTAAAATCAGAAAATATTTCTGGCTGACTTGGGAGAAAGTACGCAGAGTGACAATGCTGTGTGTGAACGTGTGACTTTCATGATGGATATAGGTGGAAATCCGGAGATGCTCTGATTCTTCATGGTAAGTCTATAGCAGCGAAACTTTTTCTCTGTGAAAGTTCTGGTATTTTTGAGAGAGGCTGGCCCTTTGCCCATGTGGAAGCATCTGTGGGTAAAGCATCAGGATAACTTTTTATTAATGCATGTTTTATGCCCTCACAGACTAACTGGTCGGAAGTGAGACAAATCTGGTGCCTCGAATCTTCTATTAGCTACCCAAAAGCTTGGCTTCTGCCTGGGCGCCAACCCTTTGGCACAGTTGGAAGGAACATTTCGTTTTCTCTAAGGCTGATAGAACAGGCAATTAAATGCACTGCCCTGGAAGTCCCATGGGGAACTCTGTCTATTAGCTGCACTTGAAGCTAATGTCAGGTCTCTTCTCTGGTTCTGTTTGAGTATATGGAGCAGCTTCTATCTACATGGGATTTTTGGCTGTAATCATTAATTATGGACTTACTTTACTGTGAGTTTTCTGGTAAATACCTTAAGATAGGTTTTTCAGTGCCTTTATAGCAAAAAGCATGAGAACTGCAGCAAGGTAAAAAAACTGCAAACAGATGAAAATTAATTTTGGCAAATGAAGACTGATAAGCATTTGCAAAACATTAATCATCCAGTATTAAAATGTATGTGTGTGTATTTTGGATTATAGTTCAGATACTTCTAAATTACAGTTACCTAGCAAACTGAACTAGACAAGGCAGAAGAAAGGAAGCTGTCTTAAATTTTGCAGGTCTTTATCTGGGGGTAAGTCCTGACCCTTTCCTTACCTCTGCTTCGTATTAATAGGTGTTACAAATCAATAAATTCCAATTCTGCTCACACTTAATTTCTTTTTCTGGTCTGTCCTGTGAAAATGTACAAGATGTGCAGAGACTTTCTCTTTCATGTCTAAAAAATGATTTGGAGGCCCATGTTTTAAGGAGTAGTGAAGTGTTGGGAGAGCGTTAGGGGGTTTCTGACATTAGACACCTAAATTCTGTCAGTTGATGGATATTAAGAGATTGCAGATAGGACTCAAAAATAAATTTAAACTGTTTGTGGATGTAGGCAGTAAATACATTGGGAACATCTGCAGTGTTCTTTTATACTCAAGTCTTGCCTTATAATTCCCTCAAAAGTTGATCTTACACCTTTTGTACCCTTCTCTTTTCTACTAATTCCTAAGGCCATTTGTTTAATGTTAGAAATACTGAATTAAGTCACGAACGTTTCTTCTGCCTTATGTGAAGTACTCTTAACAGAGAGACTGTAGGACTGATCTGAATCCTGTTGCAGCTGCTTTAAGGATTCCTGTTGGCTGAAACATGCTTTGATCAGCCCTTAAAACGTATTGTCTTTTTTTGTTGTTGTTTTTAGTCTCCTGTCTTTAGAACTCTCACAGCTGTTCTATGAAGTTAATGTTTCCAGCTTGATAAGAACAACCATCCACAATTTTGGTATGGTCATTGGTTACAGAAGAGAACTGTGTTATGGGCTGAATGTAAGCTTCAAAATATGTGGTACTCTCCACACTCTAAGACTTTAATCCAACTCTGAGAGCAGTAGAAGTTCCTCTTGGCAAAGTCATGAAGTTAAATTTTTTCGGCAGTTTTTGAGTGGCTTGGGCATCAGCAAACTGACAGATGAGACTTCTCCAAATCTGTTTTGCATTCTGGGTATTTTTCAATGCAAACAATGTGCAAACAAATAGGAAGAGTTACTGCTTATGACTTTCTTCTTTAATATATTTGGCTCTGAATAGTCTGAGTCTAGGCAGCTAGAAGTATACATACAGAGGAATACTGATAACACTGGAAGCCTTTTGACTGCATCCTTTGCAATAGTTTCCTAAGAGATAATTGTACTTACTAAACAAGACTTGTGCAACTCCATGTCAGTTTGATTTGAACAGTTCCTTAAAGTCACCTCAGTCTTTATAGAAAGGTAAGTCTTTGACTCTGTGAATGGATTGCTACCCAATACAGCAAAATGTTGGGATTAAATTAGGATTAAAACATGATCTTTAGGCCTGGTTGCCTGTTTGTTCAAAGATCAAAAGTTAAAGTGTTTTCCCGAAGTAAGCGGCTTATTCCCATGGATGTATCGCTGCTACCGTTTTTCACACATTGAGAAGAATCTGTCCTTACAGCTTTCCGCTCACACTCATTTCACTTCATGACATTGTTTCTTATAACACAATACTGCATTTTTGTTGTAGTAGGGCTGAATTCTAATGATTCTAAAGCAAGCTTAGTCATTTGGACTTCTCCAAGGTTGATATCTGAACCAAAAAAAGCATATTTTATTATCTGAATTTTGAAACCAGGAACTGATTCCATCATTCCTAATAGACTCATTTATTTGACAGTGCATTGCTAGACTGGTGCAGTCACCGTTCTGCAACAGCTATTGAACCTGAAAAGGGCTTTTTAGTGTATGTTGATGGGTAACCTTATTAGGACTGTAAAAAATATTGCAAGCTTTTGCAGCCTTTCTCTGAGAACATCAACCTGAAATTATTTAAATGTTGACCCCAGCCAGGAACAGTTTCATGCAGGCAACGTATAAGGCAGTTCCTTATGGCAGATCTAAGGCATACTGAATAGCTTGTTCTTAATCTTACGACCAAATGGTGATGATATTTGTAAAGCTCTTATTTTAAAAACAGGTTTGCTGGTCAGAGTTTTTCTCCCTCTAAGTCTCCTAACATGATGAAGTATAGTAATTAATGCTCACCTAAAAAGGACAAAAAGCCTCAAAGGGCAGCGTGGGTCAGTCTGAAGAACTAAAATTTGCAGTTGAAAAGTAGGAACAGAAACAGATGAGACCAAAATTAAATAGAATCCCAGTGGAATTTGGGATACAGACTTCTTAAAATTCAACTCTTTTTCTTTCTTCATAACAGTTGAATAGTTTTGAAGTATATTGACAAAATGCTACGTCTTTATGTATATTGGTTAATTGGGAGGGAGGGGGAGGTGCAGACAGGGAGCAGGCAAGGAGAACAGTGCAGACAGCTTTTCAGAAATCTTGCCAGATAAGAATTATAGTTAAGTTAGGAGTACAGGTGATTCTTGGGTTTTATATGGATCTAAAGGTAGCAACAGATACTTTGGTTCGAGTTTCTGAGTACATAAATGCCATCTGCGTTTGTAATTTGCACAAGGAGTAGGAAGATGGTCATCTGCTTACCTAAAATATGCTTGCATACAAATTGCTTATGCAAAATTCTTCATTAAACTGAAAGACTCAGATAACATGGTGCCTGGTGTTATTTTAGTATAGGGGAGTAGCTGAATATCCTGTTGTATATTTAGTAGTTGTGTTTCAGTTTAGAACAGGAGAAAAAATAGCACTTTCATGTTACAACAAAAGAACACAATTTTTCTGTAATGCCATAATGATTTGCTTTCAATCAACTGTACGTCCACTATAAAAGCATAGTTAAAATATGCATGATTTGGCATATACAGATGTGCTTATTAGCACACCTTGAAATAAGCATCACAATATTGAAATAACTTTTTTCTAAATGTGTTTTATACAGAGAGAGAGAGAGAGAGGGAAAGAGTCAGTAAGTAACAAAATTACATCCTCCAATCTGAGTACCTTTGAATTCCAGGGTGAATATCATTTGCTACTTTATCTCTTGCTATTATAAGACACTGTAGTTGTAGAACCTCAATTTGGTCTTTAACCCCAATGCAGTCACCTTGCCTTAAATTACTGTATTGTCTGGTTTTGGATTCAAAGGAATAGATCTCGCCTAAACAGAAGTTACTGTTTTAAGGGATTGCAACTAGGACTTCAGGAAGCTTCCTGTCTAAACTTTACTGCCATTAAAGGTAAAATTCTTGACTTGAATGGAAATAGAACTGAAACTTCGATGAGTTAAAAAATTATAAGCAGTAAATGAAACTGGAAGCCTTGACAAAGAGGATGATGACTTTGCTGCAGAAACTAAGACTGTTGTGAGACCATTTTGCTCTCTGGCTTAGCTTCCCCTGTGCGCATGATGGGTTCTGTTTAAGGTTAACGTAAACCATCAGTTGCATGTTGTAGCAGTGTGACTTGCTGAACAAAAGACTAGGCAC